>RZGK01000009.1:1800000-2071980 GCA_004011705.1 Ascochyta lentis
CCGTGAGCTTAGCGCCGGAGAGCTCTGTTATGGATTTGGACGATACCAATATGATTTGAGCGGTACTATATGATTTGAACGGAGTTGGATTGATTTGCGTAGGGGGTTGACTCGGAGTTTGGGGACGGCGACATCATGTATATCCTGGGTTTGGCGTTGTGCTTGGATACTCATCTTCTCCTATGTTTTTGATTTCCCTTGGATGCATGTATACAAAGCGACTGTACATTTACACACGATACCAACGCAAATTGCATATTCACAACATCTTTTACTGCAGGTTGGTTCAAAGCGTATGCCATGCAAAGCACATGAAAGCACAGCTCAGCCATCGCACATGTTCCCCGATTCGACGCGGGCGACTAGCGGCCCTCGGTTCGCTCGGGTGCAGCTACCCCAGACAGTGACCCCGCTCGTGACAAGGGGAGCACAGCAGCGCGCCAATGCCTCTGCGATGCTCCAGGCGACAATCCACCGGACCTGTTATAAGGGGTGCGCGCGCCATGTAAGTCCTTCTTCTGTGTCTTGCTGCATGCGCCGCACTCTGTCCAACACCTCCTCTGCGATCACGGGACAACAACAAGCCGCAAGCCGCCATCATGCCCATCAGGAGCGAATGGAGTCTTGCGCGTGAAGGTACGCTATGTGCACGCGACGCGATTGGGTGCGTCTATGGCTGATCCATGTCCAGGCGTCACCGGCGACACCCTGACGCGTCTCCTCAAGCTCACGGCTTTCAATCCGTTGTTTACACTGCCGCTCTTCCTCGCGGGCAAGTACACGTTCGATGGGGGCCGTGTGGCGGCCGACCATGCGACCGCGTGGAAGCACCTGGAGACGCTGCTCATCCTTGGGCTTGCAGACAGGGTCAGCCAATGGCTCGACAACGCCGTTACGAACAACTGGTCAAACGACACCTATGTCTGGAGCCAGGAGGTTGTCGTCGTGACAGGCGGCAGTGACGGCATTGGCAAGATTGTCGTGCATCTGCTTGCAGAGAAGGGCATCAAGGTCGCTGTGCTGGATGTCCAGGAGTTGACATACGAGGGTACGTTTCCCCCCTCTCTATGCAAACCTCTACTAACATGTCCCCCCTAGCACCGCCATCCGTCCGCTTCTTCCACTGCGATCTCTCCTCCCCCTCCTCCATCAGCTCCGCCGCCTCGTCCATCCGCAGCACCCTCGGCAACCCAACCATCCTCATCAACAACGCCGGCGTCGCCCGCGGCAAGACCATCCTCGACACCACCGAAAAGGACCTCAACCTTACCTTCAAAGTCAACGCCTTCGCCCACTACTACCTCGCCCAGCAGTTCCTGCCGCACATGGTCGAGAGCAACCACGGCATGATCGTCACCGTCGCCTCGCTCGCCGGCTACGTCGTCGCCCCATCCATGGTCGACTACGCCGCCTCCAAGAGCGCCGCCATCGCCTTCCACGAGGGCCTCTCCGCCGAACTCGTCACGCACTACAAAGCACCCAGTGTGCGCACCGTACTGATGTGCCAGGGCTACACGCGCACCAAGCTATTCGAGGGCTTTGATTCCAAAGCCCTGTTCCCGGAGACGGTGGCCGAGGAGATCGTCAAAGCAGTCCTGGGCGGCAGGAGTAAGCACGTGGTGCTGCCTGAATCGAGTTGGGCCATCGCCCCCAGACTCAGGAGCTTCCCGTTGTGGATGCAGTACGGGGCGCGCAAGCGCATGGACAATATGATGAAGGGGTGGAAGGGGAGACAGGTCGTGCAGCCCAGTGAGAAGGAGGAGGTCGAGACAGGGGAGAAGAAAGTCGAAGACAGCACAGTACTTGTAGACGGAGAGTGAGTCGTAGTGTACAGACTTGTAAGGTCTGTATCGTGCTCCAAGCTCTCTGATCTCAGTCTTTATTTAGTAACCTCAGACGCTCCCCACTTCCACAGCCCACCACGTAAGAATAAACAAACATCACCCATTGCGCTTGTTGAATCACCCCACACGTCTATCTATATCTTTGACAGCAAAACAATCGAAACACCGGCAGGGTCTCACGAGTTACAGTTGTAGGCAAAATACTCGTGTAGTGATTGAATCTCTTAAGAAAAGAGGGTGCATTGTACATATGAGAGAGTCCACATGATACCAAGCCAAAGCCAAAGACTCTAGTGTTCTACCTTGTCACTCGCGGTGCAAAGAATGTAAGCAAAACATTCGGCACATTGATGAGCACTCTTGTGACCTTCTCGTTTGATGTTGTACTTTCCGATTTCATCCTGGAGGAACTTTGGCGTCAGGAAGCTAGGAATAGTACCATAGCGCGTCATTCCCTGGCAACGAAAACATGGTGCCATGATCTTCATGCTGCGGTTGAACGCAATACCACGGTCTCCACGACCTGCCCTTGACACGCCATTGTTGGCTTGCACGGTGCGCAGAAGCACCAACCAGCGTTGCGAAGAACTTCCCAGAGTTGGAAACTTGTCCTTGACCGATATGTCTTCTGCGATGAGATTGTCGTGTGCTGTCTTGAATGCAGAGATCAACGTGGTGCCGAAGCCTTGATCTCGCACGTTGTCCCACACGCTCTCCGCAAAGTGGAATTTCGTCTTGTTCTGGCCAGTCAGCGGCGAGGTCGCGGCTCCGATCCACTTGGACCTTCCAGAGACATCGCGGTGAGCACACACAAAAATGCAGGTCGGTACGCCTGCTTGTGGGTGCTGAATGTTGTCGTTGAAATCCGACTCCCACTTGCGGTTGCGAAAGTGGAAGCCAAGGCGGTACTTGATGTCTGTGTTGTTCGAAAGTTTTCGCCAACCCTTCATGTCTTCGTCCGTGAAGTTGTTGGGAGAGTTGCTCATGTTGAAAGCAAAAGCATTCTGGGCCATCAGGTCGTGGGCAGTGCGTGTTGGTATAGGACTGCTGCGCATGTCCTTTATTGACATGAGCTCAGGGACTTTTTGCTTCAATTTTTCATAGAATTCCTTTAGCGCCTGACGAGTCAGCTTCACAGCATGCCAAGCAGCCATGATAGCATCCGAGAAAGTTTTCGTGTCCGTTGCGGTCTTAGGGTCCGAGGTCAGGTCAGTCGGAGCGGTCTTCCCGTCTTCAAACACCTCGTCTTCGAAGATATCGGCATGGTCCCAGGCGTGGTTTTCGTTAGTCGGATCCCAGTTGAGCGAGAACTTCGCCTGTGTATATGTTAACGCTTGGATGTCAGTGGTGTTGGTAAAGCGGTACGTACCTGGAGGTGGTTCGGATGCATTCTGTTCTCCAATTCCACTAGTGGATCTTCGCAGATCCACCTCAACTGGACCAGCAAAGACCGGAGCATATCCTCATACACTTTCCATAGAAACTTTTCCTGCGCCGCCTCTTCCAGGTAGCGGTCCTTGATGTCAACTACGACCCATCTCAACTGCTCCGCGATCGCTGAAATGCATTTGATATCTTTTTCTACAGCTTTCATAGCTAATGTCTGTATCTGTTCTTTTTCGCTGTACTCTGACCAGCATTTGACGTACTTCGGTGTGAGCTTGTAAGGTTTTACGGTGATGGTCGCATACTCCACCGGGTCAGGATTACGTTGGGCCATCTTCTGGCTCGAAGGAAGGTGCACAAGTCAAGGATAGTCGAGCACCGAAGCTGATGGCAGTGGAAGAATGATGCCGCCGGTGAGAGGACTGCGTTCTGGGAGACAAAAAAGACAACAAATATCGCAAGGGGATTGTTGAGTGCGCGTTAAGCGAGATAATAGGCCGCGTGAAGGTGAAAGTAAGTGTACTGTGCTTTTCCCTAGCCGTTTAGGCTGGATTGTTGGAAGGAAACAGCCGCTTGCTACCTTTGTTTCCTTTTTTACCCCCACGATATTGGCAACAAGCTGTCGTGACAATTAGTTTTAGGCTTCACGAGGAAATTGCGCGTATGTGTACCTTGTCATGTTTACTACTCTCCCTGTTTGTCATAGCCCGTTTGTGTGGGTTGGTGTAAAGCCGTCATGAGTTTCCAACGTGTATGAAACATGCTTACGGTCCCGGTACATCACGAGGTTGCTTCATACTGGACCAGAGCAAATAACTGGTGTGTTCCATTCATTCATCGGTTATACCCACGCCTTGGTTCTATTTCTGCCGGGTGCTAATAGCCAGAGAAGAGAAGGACACCTGTGAATCTTGGCAAGTAGCTAACTAATTCCGAAAGTTGAGGATATTGCTAGTCTTAGCTACTGTAAACAAAGCAAAGATGTGACAAGCAAAAACAGAGAAGAGCAGTCAGCAGTGAAGGAGTACTCACTTGACGTGGGTGACAACGTATACATGAGATACGGACATTCGTGCCCCTCCACTTCTACCTCTACCTATTCACATTCGCCACCGCTTCTACTCTTTCATTACTAATTCGTACCCAAATATACATAAAAGAGCTCATGCACTACGTAAGGTGACTGATATCAAAATTACCTTGCAGGGGAATTATAGCATAGGTTTTATCTTCTCGTTATTTCTTTAGCAGGTATTGGATTCTACAAATACCGATGTAAGAATCTACAAGTAATGAGAGGCTGCAAAATGCCGGCTGCGATCTGTTTCCACGCTAGACATGAGAAACATGAAGGTACCGGACTCATGGAGTCCAATCCAGCGCCTAACAACTTGACTTAGTAGGCCTCCACTACCTCCTTACTATTCCTCAGACCAAGCGTCTTCTTCGGCTTTCTTCACGTCTTTCAAAAACTCTCGGCTAGGGTCTTGCCTCAGGATGACAGTGCCGATAGTGTCATCTTCGAAGAGAATAGCCGGCGACACGTGGTACCTCATGGTGAAGTACTTCTCAATGTCCCACAAGTAGTCTTCGTTGAGCTGAGCAAAGTTGTTCGCAATCTTCATTCCAGCGCGTCTCACACCATCACCATTCTCGCGTTCAAGATAGCCCCAAACATCGTCGTCGTCGGGGATTTCCCAGGCCCTGCCATCGACTTCAGACCAGTACGTGAAGCTGTAAAGCAGCCATACCTCCCCTGCGGTACCGGGCTTGCCGCCGTAAGGGCCGTTGGTGGTGACGCCGAGGATGAACTCGGTGTTGCTCCAGCTCATGTCGCATTCCTTTGTTGGCGGAGTCCTCGCCTTCTCCAAATCCCACTCAGCTTCGGGTATGGAATAGACTTGACCAAGCTGTAGGAATGCAAAACCGTTGTGATCGTCGCTAGGCATGCTCTCGTTGCTGGAGGAGCTGTGGTAAGATTCGTCGGTTTGTCGGTCTGAGAATGGGCGCCTGCGGCTCTTGAACTCCGTGTTTTTCTCGACGTCAGTGAACTTGCAGCTCATTCCCGGGATCTCTATACCAACGAGCGGATCTTGAGCTGTTTTTTGTGGATCCTCCAACCAGTAATACTCCTCCTCAGCCTCGAGTAAGTCGGTTGTCGGTTTGAGGCGATATCGGTGGCCGTGGTAGGACCCAATACCGATGTACGGGTAGGGATTACGGTTGAACAGTGCGACCAGGCGCCGCAAGGCCTGCGCCTCCAAGAGTTTGGTGGTTGCGACAGCTTTGAAGTAGTCCGATGCCGGGTTCGCTGGTCTGTCCACACGCGCATTCTGCCTCCTCCTGAACTCATCCTTGACAAAGTCATGGTACATCTTTCGATGCTCAGGGTTTGGAAAAGTGGTCGCAACAAGATCTTCAAGCTCGGTACCTTCGAAGTCCAGGTTGACAACTTTGCCTGTCTCGTCGCGCATGATTTTGTCTTGCAGCCGGTCGAGGTCGCGTGTTAGCTGGTTGAACATTGCAGGTGTTGGGAGTGCGTTTGAAATAGCAGATGCGTCAGTCTCAGGACTTGGCTCCATGGTGTCTTGTTGGTGGGTAGTAGCCGTATGTGAGGTGCCTGTGGTAGCTAGTCTTGAATGCAGAGGGAAAAAGGCGTGGGGTGTCTAAGAGAAAGGTTGACGAACCGATGAATTTATATGACCAAACTCGCTTACGAGGCGGAGTTCCATGGTTGGCTGCCTGCTTACTTGTGTTCTGGAGTCGGCACGTGCCGTTCGTCGTTTGGTTCGTGAAGCTACTTTCACTCAGCTTGGCCATGCTTGCACAAGCCGCAGGCAAAGACAAAACTAGATGATGACCTCCTACACAAATATTTGTCGGTCTCTAAACAATTTTTTATTTTTTCCATCTCATACAGAAAATTGGCAATATCCATCTCCGCATGTCGCTTCACAGGAAGGTTTGACAGAAGAATCATGCTTGGTCGCTCTGTCACCTCATCCACTCAATAGGTCGTCTTGATGGTTAGTACCATAGTCACGACAGTATGATCGTTCCATTACCTGAGTGGAAACCTGTTTACCTGATGATTTCTTGTGACCAAGCTCGCTCACGATTCACGAGCTTCATGGTTCGCTGTCTGATCGTCCATGATTGAAATCTGATGAACGAATCAATTAGATCACTATTCATATTCTCATCAATCACTTGTTACGGATAGCTATATTTTCATCACACAGACTGCGGTAGAGACTAGTGCGCATTGTTAGCAAACAGGACTAGATTTGTGTTGCACTTTTTAAGTTCAGTCTGACAGTGTTAGCATATGCTCGCCATCGTTTTGACATCATTCACCATTAGTAAAAGGTGACCGCACGTACATAAAGGCGGTGAGATTGTTACAGTTACTCAGAAGCTAGCTGAATTTTAATTCCTGCAATGTTTAGTCAATGCCATCCACTCACTTTTGCATAAGACACAACAGTGGCTAGTATATGAATCCAAACTCCAAGTCAATATCGTCAGCAAACTTCTAGATGTTATTCAAAATATGTAGAAATAAACTCGTAGGCTTTTGTATTACAATGAGGTTGCAAGGCTCAAGCAAACACCTTTCGATTGTTTCCGTGTTAAGGTACCTATGAGAATCGCACGTTTGCATTCGGAAATTCGCAATCTCCTTGCTCTCCTAGCTCAGCATCATCTCTACCACTTCCAGACATCCAAACATCGGAAACCATGGAGCTCTCTCAAGATGCAAAGAGCTGTCCTCGGCAGACGCTATCCCCAAAGCTTGCCTGCATGGGGAGACTGCCTGATAATGAAAGTACCGCACTAGTCATCATTCAACGGCATAGTCAACTTCAAGTAATACTTCACAGAAAAGTACCCCTCAATAGCTTATCCAGAGGAACCACTCAGCTGGCTGAAAGAGTCGGCAATCTTGAACCATACATGACGCACGGTATCACCCACTTCCACTCTGCCCAGATAGTCCAGGTTAGATCGTCCTAGGGAACGTGACCCATCAAAACAAAACGCAGACCTTTTGGGTCGAAGTCAGAAAAGAGCCAAACTTCCAGAGTACTGGGCTGCGTACCGTCAGGGCGGTTGACAGTTACGCCGAAAATGTAGCCTATGTCGATCCAGAACATCTGCGTCTCGGTGGTTAACGGTGACCGTTTTTTCACGGCGGCGTACTTCTCTTTCCTGGTGGAGAGTACTTGGCCTAGCGGCATGAAGGGAATGCGCGCCACTGGTTCCTCGTCGAGGGGTTTGGTGGTAGAGACTGGGCTTGAGAGGAGTCGTGTGACAGATTGTAAGTATCTAAGCCGTTGAAAGGATTCCAGCCTGTTCTGATGGACTATCTCGCTTATCCAACAAAGTGTCGCGGATGGTTGTCAACCCGTGGGTCAGACCGGCAAGTACCAACCAGTCAGCCGTTCGTCAGACATCTCCGTGCTCGCAATAACATGTCACAGATTTCTGTCATCTAGAAATTGAAAAGCTGTAGCCTTCCAATCACACGAGTTCCACATCCATCCAAGTCGACCTTTCCTTCCAGACATCCCAACTCCCCTCACCCGACCTACTGAACTTCGGCTCCGCGTAGCCCAGCCTTACGAACGTGTTTTGGTTAGAGGGACCTTCAAGAACAAGACCATTGCATTGCTTCTCACTCCTGGAAAGATGTCCAGCGAGAAACCAGAGGCGCGCATGCACTAGATCATCACGATTCTGTGTTCGCAATCTGGGGTCCCACAGGACGTCGTCTTCCCCAACGAGCGTAACATGGTCAACACGTCGACCTTCGTGCGGGAGCGAGTCCCACACCAGCTGTTTGTTGTCCCAACGTACAGGGAACAGATAGCTTTCGATCTTGATGGAGCCTTCACCCCGTGCGAACTGATTATCATCGAAACGGCGGAAATGGACTTGGGAGATCCGCCACACTGAAGTTGATACCGGGCTTTCGAGCTTTTCTGGAAATCGGATTTGTCCCGGGACAGAAGTCCAGGTCCAGGAAGGTGCGTAGTCGTCTTCAAAGGGCGGAGGGAACCCGTCGGAGTGATGCAAGGCTAGCCACAAGCTAACCCACAGCAGCTGTGTATCCAACGCAGACTTCCACAAGCCAGCGAGGTATTCGCTCTGGATGTGGGGGTGTAGGGCAGATGCTAAGCCGGATATAGCGGGCAAACGGTCTGTTGAGACGGTGAGATCGCGTATTGTGAATCTTTGCACAAGTTCGTGCCATGTTTTTAGCCAGTCAATGAGTTTGGCATGCTTTGGAAGAGGCTGGGATGATATTCGCAGTGTTCGGTGCGCACCGAATTCTTCATCGTACTGTACGTGTTCCTGTGTCTGCTTGGGTTCGCACTCGCATGCTGTGCTCGAGCGACACGACCAGCCAATCTCGGCTGAGCCAAACCACAGCGTTCTTGGAGATAGCAAAAGTTCTTGAAGCGTCCAAGCTCGCGTTTCGAGAATCCCGGTGTTGTTTGTGACGGTGTTGAAGGGGTCTTCACGATGTCTGTGCATTGGAAACATGGGAAGAGAAAGATCTCTCCGTACGTAGACAGTACCAGCTTGTCCGTCTATATCGACTTTGACTTCAGTTGTGCCGCGATTCTGGTTGGCGAGAAACAGCCCCATGTCACTGCTTGCAGACTGTGGAGCCGCGAACGTAACGATGGCATTTTCGTAGACGTAGCACATTCGCGCAGCCTCTCTTTGCCAGTCTCTTGGCGAGTCCTGGATGATACATAGGGCGTCTATCCAAAGATACGGTATCGAAAGCGCACGTGCAGCTACTACAGCATCTCTGCAAGTCTTGGGGAGGTCATCGAGCGCGAACCCGGACTTGTGTCTGGAGAGGGACGCTATTGTAGTCGTCAGGACTTGCGTCTTGCCCCAGCAATAACTAAGGGCAGCCCAAACCCCCTCCTCGCCCTGCTGCGACTCGTAAATGTAAGGTCTAGTGACTTCGTCACCAACGCAGATGACCCGCGTAGGAAGGATCGCCGCACCCACCGACGGACATCGAAAAGCACCATGAGTCCGCAGACACCGATCCAACCAGCTGCAAGCTTTGACGAAGCACTCCAGCGAGGACGGATCCGTCGCGACATGTGCCGCCGTCGTAAAACGAGGCATCGACTCCACGACGAATTCTACCCACCAGTCAGCCAGAGCCCTAGCACCAAACCAAAGAACACCCCCGACTCACCATCCGTGGTATAGAAAACCAGCTCCGTACTCTTTATATCGGATGTTCTAAACTTCACACTCAACGGATACAGAACCCCCAACCTCGCCACCTCGTTCCCAGACCTCGATTCCATATTCTGCGCCACCTCCAGCATCTCCACCTCGCCATCCGCAAACGATAAAACGCCATCTCGCAGCACACTGCAGAACAAACAGCCGAGACGCGCAGCTTCGACGATGCGTCGAAACGGCGCAATCTTCTCCATCCTCGTGGGGAATGCGTTGGAGTTCTTGGCTAGCATGGGCTGCACCACGGTAGCGGGGAGGAGGTGGTGAGATTCCATGGGGCCTAGCGATGAGCAGAAGCAGCACGACGCAGTCGCTGTGAAGTTCGGGGGTTGCGGCATGGAGTAGGGGACTGTGGATTGTGGACAGTTTGTTGGAATGAGGCGTAGTCTGATTTCTTGTCCGGATAGGCGATGTCGCTGCTGTAGAGTGGGAATATAGTGTAGGATAGCTGGGGGTGATGTTGGTTAGGAGGATTGGGATACTAGGTAAGATTAATTAATTATACCCCTGCTCATCTGTACTTAACCCACCGGCCTGTAACAGTCATGCATGGTTAAGGTGCTTATGCCACATACCGATAACCAACCAACTAACTCACTTCACGTCGCTAGGCTGTTCCCGAACCTTGATGCGTTATTCGGCCCTTACGCCCTGTCTATCTCCTGATCCCGAAGACGTTGTGTCTGGCGGGGTAAGCAACTCGTCACATTTCAGCCGCTCAGCCGCTCAGCCGCCAGTCAATGAGGCTACAGGACATAGAAACACGTCGTTTTTCGCTACGTGATGAATTGCTCTGTTGTGCAATGCTACGCCATATAATGCTATGCTATGCAAGATGTCATGACCCCGAATACGAAAACCGCGCAATGCAACCTAACGTAATGCTTTCACAAACGCCTAGAAATGCGTAAACACCCCTCGCCAACGTTTAACTACTCACTAACATCACTAACCCTTAACCACCGTTCCTCGACCGCTAGAATAACCAACTCCTTCACACTCCCCAGACTCCCCTCCTGGCCAAGCGCAACAGGGCAAAGCAGCTCGCTGACCCGCTGTAGTACCTTGTGCAGCTTGACAGCCTTCTTCTTGACTCTCAGCGCAGCGCCGGGCATGCTTGCGTCGTCGCCGAGTTCGACGTTGGTCATGATGTCTGTGGTGGATAGGTGTTCTGGTTCGTAGCCTTTGAGGTGGTTGAGGAGTTTGTGGAGGAGGAAATGCGTCCATACGAGGTTGGTCTTGGGGTGGAATCGTCTCCATATGTTGGTGTCTGTCGCTGCATCCTGCGACGGCTTTTGTGGTGTCTCGGGTACTTCGCCGAAGCGGATGTGTGTGTTCTTTCGAGGTGAGCGACGAGGTGTTTCGGGGACTTCTGGTTCAGGAGATGGCTCGGATTGGAGCGGGTTGTTGTATAGGGCGGCCCCTCGCATGTATCGGTAGATCTCGTATTGGTACTCCTCAGCCGCATCCCCTTCAAAGAGAGCGGGATCCTTGTTGAGATCGAGATAAGCCACTTCGTCTCCTGTGAAGTGGGGGCCCGACTGGGGTGCATTGTTGAGTGCTGAAGGAGAAGATGTTGGTGTTCCTTGATGTGTGACAATATCTGCACGAGATAGTGTGTAATCGATGACGGTCGTTTCGAGGCCGGTGAACCGGAAGCGGCGCCGTAATGAATCCTTGATCGTGGGCACGGCAACGTTGGTCTCGGGGCGCGAGGAGCGTACGCAGATGTTGCCCATGTGAAGATCGCGGTGTTCGAACTGACAAGCTTCTTCCGCTTTTGCAACGCTCATGCAGACGCCCCAGAAGACGTCCCAGACTTCCCATATTGTCCCCAGCCCTTCAGAATCCATGAGCTTCTCACAGTCTATGCCCGCATCCTGCATCTCTACAACAGCCCAAAGCTGTGTGTCCTCGTAGCTGGTTTTTTTGCTCGGATCAGGGAAGTAGCTCTTCTTGCCGCGAGGTCTTGCTTTGTTCCATGCTTTCCACGCATTGTTGAACGATGACGACGGTCGTCCTTGCAGTACAGTCAGGTCTCGGAAGTTTGTGAAGCCAGGGATGTGGTTGAGGTTCTGAAGGAGCTTCACTTCGGACAGCACATCAGCGACGTGCGATTTGTAGGCATCCTTTTCTTCCCTCTCCTCCAACTCCTTCGCCACTTGCCCCTCGCGGTCTCTGATTGTGCGCTCTACCATCTGGCAGGGCAGCGGCGCTTCAGGAGGAGTCTTCAGCGCAACAAGCTTCAAAACCGACTCCTCCTTCATGCCTGTGGTAGCTGATATAGCGGATAATCGGTAGACTTCTGAGAAAGAAGCCTCTGCAATCTTTGTAATCTCGAAGTGTGGTTCCAACGCTGACGACCATTGCTCAAACGTTGTGATCCTCGTGCCGTCGCTGAATGACAGTAGCGGCGAAACGTATCGAGCGTGGACATCGTCGCGCTCTGGAGATGGCTCGGGGGTAGGTAGTTGTGTTCTTTTCTTTGTTGTCGTTGGCTTCGATCTCTTCTTCTTCGGTCTGGCGACTGGGGTCTGTGGAGGTGTGCTGGGCGCCATCGCAAGCTCTGTCGACTGGGCGGTCTCTTTCAGCCCTGCTTTCTCTGGGTTTTTGACACGGTCGCTAGTCTTTTTCGGCACTGTGTTTGCATCGCGTGCTTCAAGCACCTTCCTCGATCGGCTTGAGACCTTTTCCACTACACAGCCATCCTGCTTTGTAGCCTCACTGTCTATCGCCAGACCGCCCAGCTGTGCCTCCAGCGCCGCCAATTCATCCTGTATCCTTTGTTCGGTTGTCCCTGCCGACTGGCCCGACCCTTTCTTTATCTGCGTTTGCGCCTCCTCCTTCTTCGTGCTTGTGAAAAGCTGGTCTTCCTCAGAGGACAGAAACTTTGTGTAGTTCGCAGAGATGGGCCTTGCGGTAGCCTTCTTGCCGTATACGATCTTTGGAGGCATTTAGGCGGCGGGAATGAGTGTTTCGAGGTCTGCTGAAGTTGGGTAGTAATGGAGGACTTGCACCAGGGTCTGTTTGCGGGATGCCGTTTCAGGGATGCTAGCCGAGATTGGCCCGGCAACCACCATCACGATTCAGACGTCAGAACGCATGACGTCGTTTCTTGTGCGTGTGGTTCACATGGTCCGATTCAGGCCTTGATAGACGAGGTAGATCCAACACAGTTAATAGATATTCCATTATGATAGCCGCTAATCTGACATGGTATCTCGTCGTCAAACACGCCTTCATCTGGCCACTCACTTGACACCATTCTATCCTGGTCCACAGCATGCCCACGTCCAGCCATGCATACTACTATACAAAAGCCAAAGAAGCAAATAGATCGACAAATGGGCAGTATCCTTTCTCGTGCTTGCGGTTCGTTGCGGCGCGCCATCTGACCTTGGGCGCCAATATTATTGTACTAGAGGTTGCAAACACACGCGGCTTTCCGTGTTTACTGTGGCGTCGTATTCACCAACATTGACGTCCGTGTGCGGCTCATCGATGGACTGTGTGGAAGCCGTTTATGCTGTTCTGAAGCGGACAGAGGTCCTGTATAGATCTGACGAGATGATCGTTTTGGTTCGACTCAGAATGCGACATGTATGGTGCCTCGCTTGGCGGCTGTTCCTGCTGTATTGGCGACTCCTGGCTCTTATCGTACCTCAAGGGTCTGCTTGTGCGCAGGCCCGTTTGCTGCTTGCCAAAAGTCGAGACTGGCCACGACATCATTACCCAGCTCGTCTTCGTAAGCATATAAAATCTGTGACATGGTTAGCAGGGTCACATCTACGTAAGGAATGCTGCAACGAACCTCTCTTGTAGATGAATGCAGCCACCTGATATTCTTCGCCGTAACGATATGCACCAGGCCACCACTCTCCATATGCCGTATCTCAATGAAGCTAGGCTCAAACGCAAGTATGTACGGTGTGAAGATAGCAAACGATTGCGGATTGCCCTCCCACGTGATCTTCCAGTCTGGTCTTGCTCGCCACCCGTTGCGGTTGACAAAGAAGGAGTAGTCCGAGTAACAGAGCAGGAACTCGCTCGCCATACGTTCGATGTGAATCGGCTTGATGTTCTCCTTGCGCACAACAAAGTCAAGTGACGTGTCGGCCTGATCCAGAAGAGATTGTGTTTCCAGAGTTTCAAGGCTGACGACCTCAAAGCCACGAGCACATCCGACGCACAGCTTACTGCGCAGGAAGTGTATCGATGACGATTCAGTTGGGATGTAGAACTCTTTGTAGGGCTTGAGCTGATCCTGTCCTTGGGCGAGCATCTTGGCAAAGCCGGATTTCCTAGCCTTGTTCGCCATGTTCTCCTTCGGCTCGAAGACCTTGATGGTAGTTGATAACGCCGACGTCTTCACAGATGCCACGAGTTGCTGGCCCATACAGACACCAGACTTGAAAAAGTTGGCATGGCAGATCTTCTTGGGACGCTTGGCTGCGGCTTGAGCCTCGTCTGGGTCCAGTGCTTCCGTGGAGTACGAGTACAAGGTCTTGTCAGCAAGTATAAGAAGGATCTGGTGTTGCTCAAGAACATCAATTTGCGTGACACCCTTGGTATCCAGGACTCGCTTTGGTCGCATGGATGCATCTTTAGGCTTCCGGTCCACAATGTAGACACCTGCGTCCGTACCCAGCGCCAGCTTGCGACCGCCATCTGTAGATGAGTTAGTTGCATCGCACTGGGTGGTGGGTCTGACTTACCAAGAGGTACAGCGCAGGTAACCCTGATGGCTGCGGAGAAGAAGCCTTCGTTGATGATGGTCTTCGTGAAGATGTTGCTACGCTCTCTCAATGATCGCTGCTGCGACTCAATATGTTCCATCCATTTCTGCTGCGAAATGGGAGTACTGGCGTACAGGGTCATCTCATAACCGCCCTTTCCGAGATGCTTGAACGTTATCGGGTAGCCTTGCTGCTTGTTTAGGTCAGCTCTCGGTGCAGCGGCCTGGATAGCCTTCGCGCCAGCGCCCATCAACGTGGTGCCTGAGGGCCTCTTCGCTATGCCCAGACGGGGCATGATCTCGTCCATTTGGGTGATGACGAGCAGCTCAAGAGGTATGGGCTTTTTGTATACTTTCTGCTCATCGCGCTTGTTCACTGTCTTGGTACGAACAAGCAAAACAGCGTGATCGAAGAGGTAGCAAGTGATGTCGCCAGTTGTCTCGGTGGGAGTCTTCTTCAGTGTGCCCTTGAACACCAGCTGACGGTTCTCGTCGGTCAGCTTCAAGTCAACATACTCTCCAGGTCGGAATTTGAGGTCCTTGTTGAGCTGCATCAGATTGAAGTGGTTCTCGGCTTTGCCAGACTCGACGTTGACCTTGGAGAGCGTGTCCTTGATCATCTTAACCACCTTGGGCAAGTCTTCCTTATCGGGGTTGTCGTCGGCAGTAGCCTTGAGAATGCCTTCCAACAAGAGCGGATATCTAGCCAATCTGGTTGTTGGTTTGGTGAGGTATCCGTTCAGCTCGAGCTTTCTTGATTCCTTCATCCGTTCGACCTCGTCCACGAACTTTGCGAACGCAGCGTTGGTTCGTTTCTCATGCTCGAATTCGTACTTACCGAACAGCTGGTTCGCACCATACTTGATGAATGGAATAAAGTGAGGGACGTATTCGAGGAAGATGTCACCCACGTTTCGTACCACAGGCTCTTTTTGCTGACGCCTCGTCAGAGATTCTGCCAGACGAGAGTTGACCATGTAGACTTCCTGGCAGTTGCTGAAGACGGTGCGTACGAACTTCTCACGGCGGTGTTCTGGGATTGGCGAGGTTGCCGGGTTCCTGAGAGGCTTCATCCAGAAATCGCGAAGATACTCAAGGTCCTTCACGAAGTCTCGCTCGGTATACATGAGTTCGGAGATGACCTCTTGACGCTTCTTCTCTTTGTCTGAAACGCTATCAGCAACATCCTTGGGGACTGTGTTGATCCAGAGCTTTTGCTCCTCGTCGTTGGTGTCTTCGTGCAAACTGGCACGAGACTCTTCCCGCTTGAGACCAGGCTGGATCCGCAGGTTGAGACGAGCCTGCTGCTCCAGACGACGGGGACAGGCGATGGAGTAGCAGAGACGGTCTCGTGTGCAAGTTGGAGAGTAGCACTCGGTGAGCAGGGTAAAGACACCGTTGACTTCAGCCTGTTCTTCCATGATGGTCTCGCGGAACTGGTAGATCTCGTTGGTTGAGTCTCGCAGCCTGTGCGCATATGTTACATCGTGGAAGAATTTCTGCGCGTCCAAAGAGCGACCCAGGAGGAGGGCCAGATTGCGATCCGTTGTTTTGATGATGAAGGCGATGAGATCGACGGCGTCCGCTCCTGTAAAGGCACTCTGGTAGACCAGGCCATCTTTTTCCTTCTCTGATATCTGAACTCTATCCTTGAAGGTGGTTGCTACACGCGACAACAAGGCAGGGTAGACGAGAGGAGCGCGCCGTTGTCTCTCTCCTTGTGCTGCGGGCACGACAGGCCCAACGTGGGACTGGCCAGAAGCCCTGTTGTTGCTGTTGGTGGTCTGGGTAGAGCTGGGGCGTGTGACGGAGGAAGACATGGTTTCGGTGCGCTCAGACGGCGATGGTGCTATCGAAGGCGCTATGGTAGAAGCCATGGACATGGTGCGCGTTTGTGGTATGCTGCCCTGGCTTGCGTTTCTGGTCTTTGCTCCCGGGCCCATGTTTGGGGGTGGGGAAACGGCAGGAGAGCGCTGGTCAGCAGGCGCCATTTCCTGTCCGTCTGACTCTCGCCTGCGCCCAGGGATGACCCGTCCGCTCATCATGGTTTGCTGAGGGCCAAACTCGCTTTCGCCTCTGTAGGAGCTCATGGACATGGTTCGCTCGTCCGGGCGCTCAGGGACTACACGACCCTGGGCGGTGGTCCTGGCCATGTGGTTCATGTAGGGCTGTTGGCGGAAGGTGTTTGCTGGTGACTGGTAGCTGGGACCTGGGGCATTGAACTGCGGTCGCGGGCCGGTTGCCAGTGACTGTGAGCGGTAGGGATCGTTGTTCATGGCTGGCGCACCGGGGCCGGGGAAGCGGGGCGGCATGGGCTTGGTGAGGGGCGGCTGGCCCGGGGGCGAGGGCCGCGAGTCGAATCGCTGGGGCTGGCCGTATGGCTGGCGCTCTGGACGCAGGGGCTGGGGCAGGTACTGCGGCTGGGGCTGGCGCTGGGTCTGCTGGCCGGGCTGGGAGAAGCGCGGGTCTGGGGGGTAGCCGTTGGGGGGCTGCATGGGGCGTTGGTAGTTCTGCGGGGGCTGATCGTGGCTCTGCGGGCGGTGGTCGTAGGGGGCTTGGGGGCGGCGGTCGTAGCCGTTGACGGGCTGCCGCATGGGGGGTGCGCGCTGCATCATGTCGGCGGTCTGGGCAGACATGGTGGCGGCGCGGTCTGGGATGCGCGTGTGCGAGTGCGAGGTCATGGTCTGCGAGCGGCCGGCCATGGCAGGACTCGCACCGAAGATGTTGGCAAAGGCAGCGTCCCTCGCGCCGCCCGTGGGCTGGCCGTACTGCGGCGGCCCTCCGGCGTGCTGGTGCCCGTAGTTGGCCATGTGGGCTCTTCAGTCGGCGGTGTTGGCTATGCTCTGTGGCACATTCGCGTCTGCGGGCTCGCCGAGGAAGGCTTTTTGGGCGAGGTTCGCTTGCGGAGGCCGAAGTGCGGAGCTACACGCGATGGGGACGGACAGGCGGGGCGCTGGTGGTCGTCGAGGCTGGCGGGTGCAGGCAATGCTGGCCAGGCGCGGTCAGGAGCAGAGGGCGGGGTGCTGGTGGAGGTGGAGGCGGAGGTGGAGGTGCTGGTGCTGGTGCTGGTGCTGGTGCTGGTGCTGGTGCTGGCAATACTGGCGCTGTTGGTGCTGGCGATACTGGCGCTGCTGGTGCTGTTGGCGCTGGATGCGTGGCTGCGTGCGTGCTGTCTCCCCAGCGAGGGGTCCGCAGGGCCCGGGCGGTCGAGCAACGGCGGGGGCTGCAGTGCGTGTGCGGGCGAGGGCTGTCAATCAACGAGCGCCTGGGTGGGTGGGCAACTGGGCAACACGGCTCGGGGGGCTGTTCGCGGCGGGGAGAGCAGGACGAGACGTTCCGCTGCAGTGCTGCATCGAGTGCCGCTGGTCTTGGCTCGACTGGCTCCCGCGCGCAACACGGACCACGTCCAGCCATGCAAGAGCGTCGTCGTCGTCGCCCATCGCCCGTCGACAACCCATCGCCCACCCACGACCACGTCCGCCACCCTCCCCTTCCTCGCCCACTAGTCGACACACACACACGCCCGCCCACAACATGTCGGGCGAGATCGAGAACTTCGCGCCCAGCTTCGCGCCCTTCTTCGGCATGGTGAGCACCGCCCCCAGACACCGATGACTTCATAAGCTAACAGCCTGCAGAGTGGCATCTTCTTCGCAGTGAGTCCCACCCGCCCGCTACCCCTTGAGAACTAAACAGCGAACCTCGAGCAGATGACCTTTGGATGTACGTCCCGCCACACGCCGCACCAGACACGCGTGGGAGCTAACGGCACGCAGGCATGGGAGCTGCCTATGGCACCGCCAAAGCAGGCGTTGGTATTGCCGGTATTGGAACCTACAGGCCCGACCTGATCATGAAGGTGCGAGCTATCCACGCAGACGCAGACGCAGACGCAGAAGCAAAAGCAAAAGCAGAAGCAGAAGCAGAAGCGCTTGGCTGACACGCTCCCAGTCGCTCATCCCCATCGTCATGTCCGGTATCCTGGCCGTCTACGCCCTCGTCATTTCCGTCCTCATCGCCAGCGACATCAAACCCCCGCCTGAGAAGGAGTACTCGCTCTTTGCCGGCTTCATGCACATGGGCGCTGGTCTGTCGGTAGGCCTCTCTGGTCTGGCCGCGGGTTATGCCATTGGCATCGTTGGAGACGCTGTACGTGCCAGTAGTACTACGAAAGGGGGGGAAATGGCTAACGGAGGCAGGGCGTGCGTTCTTTCATGCGCCAGTCGCGCATTTTCGTCGGCATGGTGCTTATTCTCATTTTCGCTGAAGTCTTGGGTCTCTACGGGTAGGTTGGACACGACAAGTCTCCATCTCACTGCTGACCGATACTTGCAGACTCATTGTGGCTCTGATTATGAACACGCGCGCCGCCAGCTGAACGAACCAGTTGTCTCGTCTTCGTGTACGAATACTTGGTGTAGAAACACAACACTTGCATGCAACCCATCTGGCGTTTAGGCAGGGAGCTTTGGCGACGTGCATGTCTTCTAGGCGTTGGAACCAGGCAGGAAGATGGAGGCTGCAGCAGTCGAGGCGAAGTCACGGGAGGCCGGGGGTGTGTGCATGGCGGCATTCGATCCATCGTGTAGCCCTGCAAGAACACCGTACATTACCATAGCACCCGTTCCTATCGAGCTGTGGCGGCAGTTGATCAATCTTGTATTCTGCAAATACATTGCCATAACAACCATATATCGAACTGAGTCCATCACGCAGCCTCACAGTCCAACAGAACATTTCATATCGAGCTGAGACCACATCAGCAGCCTCACAGTCCAACAGAACATTTCATATCAAGCTAAGACCACATCAGCAGCCTCACAGTCCAACAAAACATTTCATATGAGCTGAGACAACTTCAGCAGCCTCACAGTCCAACAAAACAGTTCAAGTAGGTCGAGCATCTCAACGACCAAGCGCCATGATGGATCTGGTTGACCCTGCTTCGGCAAGGCAGCATCCGATTGGCAGAAGTCGATGGTTTCCACGACACCGGCTCGATGCGTTTTCTGGCTCGACGCCTGTCAGCCCTGCCAGCCTTGATGTGATTGCACGGCTCGGCTTATCCGCTGCCTTGTCCTAGAATAAGCTGATGCTGGTCCGTTGCTGGTCCATTGCTGGGGGTTGCGTGGATGGGGTCGCTGCCTTGAGTAAGTTTGGAGTAAGTGTCGATTGACTGACTGCAGTGTCGATTGACTGACTGCTTAGGGTAATGTTGTTGTAAATATGTTTCTTGTATAACGTATTCAACGGGTTCTTGTTGGACACTACCACGGCTCACGGCGACCGACGAGGACGCTCGCACGTTCTAGCGGGTCGGCTTGGTTGCAAGAAGCAACGGGTTCCCCACGCGTGCGTCATCCTGCAAGAAAGCGCCTCAGGCTGACCCCCGCCATGCTGAGCCAGCGTTATAGCCAGCGAGCCCCTGGCCCTGCGCGAGCGCTGCCACACCTCAGGCCTCTGCTCTCTGCTCTCCGCCGCCCGGCTTGCCCGCCCAGACACCAACAAAACACAAACACGCCCGCCGCCGTGGCCTGCGATGCCCTGAACCCGCCCGGAAGAGGAAGAAGCAGCCCTCGGTCCGCGACTCGCGACTCGTCCCGCGCCTGCCCTACTCCCGCCCTGTACCAAGCGACCGAAATCACCGGCGCCCAATCCAGCCGCCATGGCGACCACGGTCAACCGTCTGCTGCACCCCATCGAGCACCACCGCGAAAAGAAGGGCGGTGCGCGCCAGCCCTCGGTTCCCCTGCACGACCGCAACGACTCGGCCATGGACAAGCCGCGCGAGGCGGAGAAGCACACGCTCGCCCAGTGGGAAGCCCAGCGCTCCACCCTCACCCCCGACCAGATCGACCAGGACCCAGAGCACAAGCCCGTCGGTCACTCCAGCAAGGTCCTGCGCCAGGAGGACTTTGAGCTCGTCAAGACGCTCGGCACCGGTGCGCATGCTCCTGAAGCCCGCGCGAGAAACGGCCACTGACTGCGCCCAGGCACATTTGCCCGCGTATGGCTGGTGCGCCTCAAAGACGCCCAGCAGGGCGACCAGGACAAGGTCTTTGCCCTGAAGATTCTGCGCAAGACGGACGGTGCGTGAGGCTGACGTGCGCAATCAACTCCCCCGCTAACACCACCCCAGTCATCCGTCTCAAGCAGGTCGAGCACGTACGGAACGAGCGCAACGTCCTCGCCAAAGTCGCCGGGCATCCCTTCATAACCACCATGGTGGCCAGCTTCCAGTCCATGGACTCGTTATACATGGTCGTACGTCTTGCTTGTCCTGCCCAGCGAGGCCTCACTTACGTGTCCAGCTCGACTACTGTCCCGGCGGCGAGGTCTTCAGCTACCTGCGCCGAGCACGACGCTTCAACGAGCCCACCTCACAGTTCTACGCCGCCGAGATTGTGCTGATATTGGAGTTTCTGCACGAAAGAGAAGGCGTGGCCTACCGCGACCTCAAGCCTGAGAACATACTCATCGACGCCGAAGGACACCTCAAGCTGGTCGACTTTGGTTTCGCGAAGAAAGTAGAGAACCGTACGTCGTGTCAAGGAAGACCCAAAGGCGCCGCTGACGTGGACAGGGGAAACGTACACATTATGCGGCACGCCCGAGTACCTGGCGCCAGAGGTCATCAGGAACACAGGTACAGCGCACGCTCACCCACGGCGTACCCTGCAGACACTGACGTCGAACAGGCCATGGCACAGCAGTAGACTGGTGGGCGTTTGGCATCCTCGTCTACGAATTCCTCGTCGGCCAACCCCCCTTCTGGGACCAAAACCCCATGAAAATCTACGAACAGCACGTCTCCCTCCCCTCGTCACCACCCTCACTAACCCCTGGCAGAATCGTCGAAGGCAAAGTCCGCTTCCCTAGCGCCATGTCCGCACCAGCACGCGACCTCATCTCGGGCCTCTGCACCGTCGACGTGTCCAAGCGACTCGGCAACATCGCCGGCGGCGCATCCCGCGTGCGCCAGCACGAATGGTTCAAAGACATCGACTGGGACAAGATGTACAACCGCGAAGTGCAGGGGCCGATAGTGCCGCATCTGCGCGGGCCCGCCGACACGCGCAATTTCGACGACTACGAAGACGAGAGCGGGAATCGCGATCCGTATACCAAGGAGCTGAGCGATCGGTGGGACGAGTATTTCAAGGATTTTTAGCGGTGATGGAGTGGAGGAGGAGGAGCAATCGAATGAGGATGTTGGGCGACGACGGGATGGGATGGATGACGATGGGACGCGATACTGGGGATGAATGGGTGGGCGAAGTGCAGAACCCACACACGTACTTGCAAGACAGACGGAAACTTGTCGGTATGGAATTGCGAGGAGATCCGTGTCTTGCATACATTTATTCGTGCAGACATTCATACATACATACATTCATACATACAGATACCTTGTCTCCTTTTTGGACGGAGCTTTTACTCAACGATGATGGTGGTGGTGGATGGAATTGAATTAGGTTAAAATCAATTGAATGAACTGAATTAGAATAAGTAGTAAACCAACTTAAATAAAAGTAAAACAACTCAACACCACCATCTAAAAAGAATAAACCCTACTACATAAATAAGTACCTAAAGCTAAGCTAAGCAAAGTAAGAAAAAGAAAAGGAAGAAAAGAAATAGAAAGAAATAAATAGTAAGAAGTAGTAAGAAGTAGGAAGAAATAGGAAGAAGTAGGTAGGTAGGTAGGTAGGTAGGTAGGTAGCTAGATGTTCTACTACTCTACTAATATAATATATACATCTTTTTTATAGCTAGATAGAGGTTGTAAGTAGGAGGAGAAGTAGATGTATTACTTTTCTCTGTTACTTCTTCTTCTCTTATAGAGGGTTATAGAGGGTTGTTGTTTTGTTTACTTACTACTTTTAACCTTGTTTTTTATTACTATAACTACTACTACTACTACTACTACTACTACTACTACTACTACTACTACTACTACTACTACTAAACTGTTTAATATCTTATGTATTAAGACGTGTTGTATAGTACAGTGAAGTAAAGTAAAGTAAAGTAAAGTAAAGTAAAGTAAAGTAAAGTAAAGTAAAGTAAAGTAAAGTGAAGTGAAGTGAAGCAGCAAGGTATTACGCTATTCAAACAAGTTAGTTTAATTTAATCCAATTCTACACCCAGCAACCTATCCTCGCTCGCAGCGCTACCCCCAGCTGTCCCACCCTCCCATCGCAAACGCCTGTCGTGACGCACGCAGATTATGGCTAGCGGGGTGCTGGGTCAGCTGTCCGGCGAAACACGCCGCGGCTGTGGACCAAGGGAATTGGGGTCAGCTAGCTGGCTGTTTGTCGCTATTGCCGGGTGTCTTGGATGAGTGGTGGGCGACTGCGAATGCGACCGAGTGTTGGGAAGTGCGGTTTGAGACGTTGGGGTTCGCTGCTTTCTTGAAAGAAATATGTGGATGTTGAGGGGGGGGATCTTAGTTGGCGGCGGGCTTGGGTTGGCTGTTTTCGAGTGCGTTCGTGGAGGATGCTGGGCAGTGTAGACAGCGCGGTGCAGAGAGCCGCATATGGCAAACGATGGGCGGGTGCATGGTGTTATCGTGTCTTGGATGGTCAAAGCTTTGATGGGGTTTCACGGGATGGTAATGGGAGATAGGCGTTGACTAAGCCAAGACCGACATCGTGGTTGCATTCGACGTCAAGGTGAAAGAGAGCGGACGTCTTCTTCTTTGGCACGAGCTTGGCTGTTGCCCAAACAGGGTCGACATGTCAGACTGCGCCCGATTCGGCGACCCGCATACCGTTCGCTTCGAGGGTCGTCGAGATGCAGGGCGGTAGGCTGTGCCGGGTTGGGTCAATATCATTTCAGGTTTCGACCACCGTGCAGCAGCCAGTGGCGATTTCAAGATCAAGATGCACTACTGACTGCTGAGGCGTTGGGCGCGGAAAGAAAGGGGCCGCCAGAGCCAACGGTTGAGCATGAACAGGCGGCGTGGTTGACACGAGGGCAGTGAAGGTGCAAGGAAGCATGTGCTGTCCGGTCAGGAGGCAGGGTTAGCCTAGGCGTGGAAGCAGCCGTCGTGCGAACCAGAGCGTGACAGCTCTGGCCACGGTGAAGTGGAAGGGTTTGCGGCAGGGTGTCTTGGGCAGAGGTGTCGCAGCGCTCAGACGTGGGTGTGCAGTAGCCGTGGCAAGACGTAGTGATGAAGGCAGTGAAGGGCTGCAGGTGGGCTGCCAGTGGTGGAGCGAAAGCGAGTGCCATCAGGGTGGGCTCATTAGAGGATTCACTGGCCGCACGCCCAAGCTTGGGGGACATGGACATGGACGACAAGCACATGACGGTAGCGCGCTCCTTTCTTGTGTGCTGCACTGCTGCACTGCTGTCGACCTGGCCTGACCGTCTTCTTTTCTGCCCGTCTCCCTGCTGTGCTTGCAGGTGTTGTTGCAGCCATCTCCGGCAGATGCCATCACCATCACACAGGCTCGATCGCGCGACTGACAAGTACCTAACGGCACGACGATAGCTCGACGCTCGAGCGCGAGGCACGTTTGATTCACAACGGCTTCTGACCACCCCCTCGCACGACTGCATGCCCGCGGCCACGGGCTCGTCGCCGGTATGAGCAGTATCAAGTCACGGCGGTTCCTGCCGCGCTTCTTGCGGCGGAGCAGCGCAACGAGCACGACGACGCGGTCCAACGCCTCGGCGGGCAGCGACACGGCGCCCAGGACGCCCAGCACGCTGCGGAAGAGCCTGTCGCTGTCCAAGCTGGCGGCGCACTCTGCATCGGAGCTGCGCGACGAGCAGCTGCACGCAGAGGTTGAGCCCCGGCTGGCCAGGTCCGAGGTGCTGCAGAAGCCCGACGTTCGCGCCGAGCCCTTGCACTCGCAGCATTCCCACAACACGGCCACCACCACGGCCACCACCACGACCACGACCACAGCCACAGCCACCAGCTCCACCAGCCCATCGCCCGCCTACACGCGCACTTCGACCACTGCATCGACCGACGCCGTCGCACCCTCGGTGTGCCCGCAGGTGACGCTCGAGGCGCCCACGCCCATCCACCCGCCGCCGCCGCCGCCGCCGCCCGTGGCCGCTACAGACGACGCGCGCTCGAGTTCGCCTGCCTCTGCGGACGCTAGCAGCTCCGCCGAGCCAGCAGACGTCAGCTTGGCAACAGCAACAGCAACAGCACCAGCACCAGCACCAGCACCGCACCACCCCGCCCCCGTGCGCCGCCAGTCCCTCGTCGCCAACACCGATGCCCGCGTAATCAAGACGCTGCTGGCCCCTGACGCACCACACGCGTACCCCCACCCCCACCCACCGCACCCACCGCCGCCAACCGACTACTTTGGCGACGCTCAGCCCGCCATCTCCGCCGCCATGCTGCACCGCAAGATCTGGGTCAAGCGGCCCAATGCCTCGGCCACGCTGGTGCAGATTGGCGAGGACGACCTCGTCGACGACGTGCGCGACATGATCCTGCGCAAGTACGCAAACTCGCTCGGCCGCAGCTTCGACTCGCCCGACGTCACCCTCGGCATCGTCCCGCGCGACGCCGGCCCGGGCCACGAGCGCACCCTGGGCCCCGAGGAGCACATGTGCAGGACCCTCGACGCCTACTTCCCCGGCGGCCAGTCCGTCGCCGAAGCCCTCATCATCGACGTGCCTGTACGTCGAACCCCCAAACCGTCACCGCGAGTGCCCCTCTACTACGCCCACCACGACGATGCTCAACATACCCAGACCGAATACTTCCCGCCCATGCCCGCCGTCCAACCCTCGCCCGCCGCAATCGCCTACGGTCCACCTCAGCCTCCCCACTCGATAGCCGTCCTCACAAACGGCGGCCAGCTGCCCCCCCTGCCCTCTCCCGGCGGCGCCGCAGCACGCCGTGCCCACCACGGCCGCCCAAAGTACGGCCCGCGCCAGAACACGGCCTCGCCCACCACCCTGGCCGGCGGCATCCCCTCCTCCGCTACCATGGCCCGCCCTCTCAACCGCGACCGCCACAACTCCTCGGCCTCCAACGACAAGCACTCGCAAGCCTCCAACGCCCCCATACCCACCCCGCCTGCCCCTACCGATCCGCCCGTGCGCACACAACACGACACCCCGCCCACCCTGCGTGTTGCCTCGCCTCGCCCAGAGAAGAGGAGGAGGAGAAAGCCGGCGCCGGCCGAGCTGCCCAGTCTGCCAGCAGGCCTGCTCGACGGCTCCGTGCCACCCATCAACGTCTTGATCGTCGAAGACAACATCATCAACTTGCGTGTCTTGGGCGCCTTCATGCAAAGGCTCAAGGTTCGATGGGAGCGCGCCATGAACGGCAAGGAAGCGGTAACCAAGTGGAAGGCTGGCGGCTTTCACTTGGTGCTCATGGACATTCAGCTGCCCGTCATGAACGGTCTGGAGGCGACCAAAGAAATCAGGAGGCTGGAGCGTGTCAACAGCATCGGTGTCTTCAGCAGTGGGAACAGCGAAACAACCCATACCGGGCTGGATAAGCAGGGTGGTTCGAACACGGAGCTGGTAGAAGACGACAAGCTTGGCGACAGGAGTCTGTTCAAGAGCCCGGTCATCATCGTGGCGCTCACCGCCAGTTCCCTGCAGAGTGACAGACATGAGGCTTTGGCAGCTGGCTGCAACGACTTCTTGACCAAGGTAAGCCTCCACGCAGATAACGCAAGGCCTCGCTAACGCATTCATCCAGCCCGTCAACTTCGTTTGGCTCGAGCGAAAAGTCAAGGAATGGGGCTGCATGCAAGCCCTCATCGACTTTGACGGATGGCGAAAATGGAAGGACTTTGCAAAGGACTCGGATAGTACGAACAACAAAGACACGTCCAAGATGTCCACCAGCATGGCAACCATTGCCCCGACTAAAAAGTCCACCAGCACCAAGCCCACAGCACCAACGCTGGCAGCGAGTGCGCCAGATACGAACGGATCCTCGTCGACAGAGAAGGAGGACAAGAGGAACAAGCGGAAAAGCATTGTTCAGGCTCCGCCGACCCTGCCAGAGGACGAGAGCGAGACGCCGACACCAGACGCTGACGACACATGATTGAAATTTCGAAACAATCGACTTCCCCCACCTATCCTGCGCCCTGGATTCCTTGCATCCAGGAGCCTCGCAGCCTTTCAAAAGTTCCACGGTTTTAGATTGTACCACCCTGTCCACCTTTCATTTGCATCTACGGTTGGATTCTGCATGACACGCACGTCGGTTTCCTATGTCAGTGGTGTGCTTTAGCGATTTGTTCCTCTGGAGACGACTTATTTGGAGACGTTGCGCACTGTATGCGTAGTTGGTTTGATATAGAGCACTCGTTGCTCATGTAAGAGTGAGTGGATTGTCCTGAAGAGGGTGACGAGTGGAGACACTACGTTACGTTTGGGAGAGAAACAACACCCGAGACGACGGTACATATAGGGTGCGCGTAATTGTAATCAAAGTGCGAGACAACTCAGCTATACCGCTCGCCATTTGACATGTATCGCTCGACCTTCTCTGCCATGTCGCGATTTCGAGCCTTGGCGGCTTCTCCACAGATCTTCATACACCGCTTCTCCACCATCCCACATTTGTAGCCGTCTCCGGCCGGGGCGATGTCGGTCCTTCGCAATCGATCCACCACGGCCCAGACGCATCACGCGGCTACAAGTATTCCTATTCCATCGTGATAGCAGCGAAGTAACGAACAAGCAAGAGAATCGCTGCCATCACGAAAGTTCACAACATCATACACTAAACAGTCTCGACTGAACGAAAACAAGACACAATGGCTGGAGTACTCTGGGTATCATCAAAGATAGTAGAGCCTGCCAAGCTCAGTGTTGAGCAGCTCGATGACTGGTATGAAAACGTAGGTTGAAAACCAACACACCAACTCTCCAACTCAGCACCTCAACCCGCACCACACCATTCAACTTCCACCCCCTAACCCATCTCAGGAACACGCCCTCGAAGTGCTCCGCCTCCCCGGCATCCCCTCCGGAACGCGCTACGTGGCCACCAACCCCACCAACCCCTCCCCCTTCCTAATCACCTACGAATTCCCAGACCTATCCTACACCTCATCCCCCTCCTTCCAAGCCGTCGCAACCCAAACCCCGGACCAGCAACTCGTGAACAGAATCTACGCACACGCTAGCTTCGATATCAGATTCTACTCCGAGTTCGCTATCCCCGCACACTCCCCTTCCTCCGCGCCCCCCGTGCCCACGTCCGCTCCGCTCCTGGCTTCGATTGCCATTGCGCCGTTGTCTGGGAAGGAAGGCGCGGCCGAGGTGTGGGTTGCGGGTAAGTTTGCGCTGGGGTTGAAGCACCTGACGGGGTTTGTGAGGGCCAGGCGGTTCGAGTTTTTGAATGGGGTGTTGAGGGAGAGGAATGTTGTGTCGGTTCCCGGTGCGCCCAAGTGGTTGGCGTTGGTGGAGTTTGAAGATGGGGCGACGGAGGTGTCGGGGGAACTTGACGGCGTGCTGGGTGAGGAGGGGTTGGTTGAGGTCAGTGTTGAGTGGTATAGGGTTAAGAAGGTGTGGAGGGAGGGAGATGTTGAGAAAGTTGGGCAGGTGCCGTGAGGTGGTTGGGGTATAGATGGGGAGATGTGGGAGCACGGATGTAGTGGTGGGCGTTAGTTGTGGTCGACTGAAACGAACACCAGGATACGATATCACTATTCGCAAAAGCTACAACTACTTCATTCCGTCACTTTGCCTGACACTCTTCTCTGGACCCGCTACAAACTCACTCCTCTCTCAATTCTTGGTACTACAAAGACGCTTGTTTAAGCTAAACACTTTTTGTACACGCTAAAACTCGTCGCACACACAGCTCTATAAAACAGAAACCTATACTACAGTAACCAGTCCATCCAAACTAGAACCTAGCATATTATACAACAAACACTGTAGACAACAAGCACTGTTATTCCGCGTTAAACAACATGTAAAACCGCTATCTTGCACAACAGGATTCGGTCAAAAGAAACGAGCTTCTTCGTACAACCACAGATATTAGTAAACTTCATTAGCGTTCGATCAACCTGTTTACAGCACTTGTTACCAGCGAACCTCATACTCATGTTATGTATACCGGGTGGTCGTTTTACCCTTTTTGTCCATGTGTTCTGGTCGCGCGGCTGGTGATTGGATCGTACCGGCTCTGTTTCTCTGTTGCGTGTACTCTGGACCCCACAACGTCAAGAAGTTTTAGAATCTGCTTTGAAGATGTCAACGACGACAATAGGAGAGTCTCGACACTGATAGCCGAAGAGAAGATGTGGGAACGAGATGATGACTGGAAATGATGAGGAGGAGGAAGTATTCTGCATATGAATCATCTGATACCAAGAAAAAATCTAAACTCAAACCCCACCCCACCATCTCCTAATTCAGCGCGTTCACCTTCTTCGCATGCTCATACACCAACGGCTTAGCCTCAGCATCATCCAGGAAAATCGTAAACCCATCATCGTTATTCCGCCCGTACGAAAACCCGCTGTACCCAAACTGCCAATACATATCGCTCATCTTCTCCTTCAAGCTCGTCTTCTGCCAGAGACCCAGCACCTCGACGCGAGTCTGGTTATCGCTCTTACCAAGGTACGCCAGTCGCTTATCGTCAGTAAGCCATCCGTACTCTTCGTGAACGACTGGCTTCTTCGCTTTGCGACCCGACGCAGCGTGGTCTTTAATCCACTGTACAGTCCACGGCACCGTTTTACTCCACCAATCCGGGTAGCTGTGGAAGACGCCGAAGTCGATGTTCGCGAGTGAGAGCTCCTGGTCGAAATCTCCCCCGTCCGCGCCGTTGTACGCCCAGTCGTCGCTGGCGACGTTGAACCCCCCTTCCCCGCCCCACGTCACTAGGTGCTCTTTGTCTAGGCTCTTCACGTACGTGCTCATCTCGTCAATCCATCCCGTTATCGTGTCTGGGGTGCACTTCTCCGATCGCGGAAGGTTGCGCACCCCGTCTGCGCCGCAGCGCGGCTCGTTGGCGAGCTCCCACGCCATGATGGCGTTGGAGCTTTTGAAGCGCTGGACAATGGCTTTGACGTACTTTTTGAACGCCGCTTTGATCTTGGGGTCCCGGTAGAAGTCGTCGTGGTACCTGCCGCCCAGGTTGGTGGTGTAGACGTCCATGCCGCCGTAGTCGGCCCAGTTGTTTGTCAGGGCGATGATGAGCTTCATGCCTGTCTTCTCTGCCGCGCTGATCACTTTGTCGAAGGGAGCGAGGTTGATCTCTGCGGTGCCGTTGTTCCACCACTGGAGCACGTTGGGCGATGGACCGGCGCCCTCGCCACCGTACTGGGGGAGACCACCGGCGACGGTGGTGCGGTTACGGTCGTTGAAACCCCAGGTTCGGAATACGTTCAGACCGGCCTTCTTTCCTGCTGCCATACCCTTCTCGACATCGGAGGCGAGCTGGAGGCTGTTAGAATGAGGGGTTTAGAGCTCATCTGCAAGACTTACGTCATTGAAAGGGAAGTAGTAGGCATTGGATCCAGCGAAGTAGAAGTCCTTTCCATCAAGCTTGAAGGTAGTGCCCTTGGTAGTAACGAATCCCTTCTTCACAGCAGCAGCAGTGGCGCCGGAGGCCAGGAGCGCGGTAACGGCAACGTCGCAACGCATCTTGAGATATTGGTCTGACGTCGAAGTCTGAGAGAGTGAGCAGCCTCGATACAATTCAAGTGCATTCAGACGACTTTACATATGTACTTCACGAAGTTATAGGCCAAGGCCGCGCTTGCCCGCTTTGAGCACGGAGCACTATAAAGCGAGATCGCACCCTTCCGAGGCTCAATTTACCCCAGCAATTTATATTACGGTCCCATGAGCTAGCAAACAGCGCTTTAAGACCATTGGCGCATTTTACCCATTAGTGATCTCCGGAACCTGGAATGGTGGACTGCGGGAAAGCGAGGTCCAGCGAACCTTGTGACATTGTGTTGAGCCAATTGTCGAAGGCCCAGGAACTGCGGACCTGCATCCACTGAGAAGAGCGTTTATCGGTTGCTGGAGGCGAACTGTGCGTACCGAGACCAGACCGAGCGAAAGAGTGGTCCCATGCTGCTTTGAGTCCGGAGAGCAATTGTCCAGATTCGAACCTATGTTTTTCAGGTAGCCGGCTTGGCCTTGGAGCTTTCCATGAAGGTCCATGTGTTCGCCCTTCGTATGAGCTAGTAGTTTACCACGTGGCTGGTATATGGAAGAGGCCTGGTCACTGGACTGACATCACCCCTTGCGAAGTATGAACTGTGAACGTGACCGTCAAATCTTACACATCAGATAACCAATGGAAAGAGTGGTTGGCAAAAGGGCTCGTTGTTGTCACAGCCGTATATAAGGTAGCAGGCAACTTTCCGCGATCTGGTGGATAAGGCGAGTGACCATCAAACCTAGCCCTTGGTGACATCAGGTATTGCCGTTCATACTGGAGGCTTTGATCCTCTTCTATAAGCGATTGTTCAGTATGAAGACGTTCTTCTCTTTTCACTGAACGCCTGTCGTGCAAGACAGAGCGTCTTCACATGTTGTGTAGCGCAGAATAACTATACTTGATATCCACAAAAGACATAGCATATTAAACCGAGTCCTAGTTTAAGTTAACTGTTTGCTGTAGTATATGTGTCTGTTTATGAAGCTATGCATTTGAGGAGATTCGGCGCATACAAAAGTGTTTAGCAAAAGGAACTGCGTACATCAAGCCTCGTGAAGAGGCAAGGCGTGTCTGAAGACAAAATTCTAGGTAGCCGCTGTGGGTTCGAGCTTCACCTTGGCTGTCGATTGGATGGCGTGGGATGAATTCATCCTCTTGCCTCGCCAGAAGTTTGACAGTGGGGACACATCTTACCAGGGCCTCAACACTGGTTTGTCGCTGCTGCTGTCCACTACGTATACGACGTAGACAAGCGGGTATGCGCCGGCATGGTGTTAGACCGCTTGTGCTCCGCTTCTAACATAGCAAAGACGGAAAATGCAGTCGTGCGAGGTCGTTGTGGCGACAGGTTGCACAATGGATCACGCGCGCGAAGAGATGCAGGCGACTGGGGCCATGCCCCACTTTGGTGGCTAGTGCAGAAACCACACTCTCATAGTCGACCCTTCTCGAGAGACTAGAAGACATCAGCCTCGCACAACAAAATATCACACACATTCGTTCAACTTTCAATATTTCCAGAGTTTTCAGGATCTGTACTCTGTGCTGGGTGTCCGAACGCAGCACTAAGAATTCTGGACCCGGTTCAATGAAGACCATAGACAGCCAGCTAGATTCTCAATACCAAATCTACAAAAAAGGGTGGTAACTTGTTCATTCGCAGAGACCGTAATGTTGACCCTCGGGACAGGTAGAGGTCGCTACCAAGACATCTGGGAGGATGCACCACACTCATCGAACTACAAGTAGAAAACTTTACACTTTCGAATTTCCTTCGACTCTACAACTTCAACATGGCCGTGATAAATCGACCCTCTTTTTTCTGCCTTCCAACAGAACTTCGCCTATGCATCTACCGCTACTTGTTAGGCTCCTTGACAGTGCCATGCCGCACACCTCGCGAAGAATTCTCGGATGGTCTTGTACTCGATCTATGGACACATGGCCTAAAAGACAAGTCACCAAGGACTGATTCTGCTCAGACGATAGCCCTACCAAACGTACGAAGCCTTCGGACCTACCACGGGCTTGTGCTCTCATGTCGTAAGGTATACACCGAAATGGAGCACGAGCTCCTCCAGCTACACTCAAAACTATTCGACAAACTACACAAAGCTGCCCGATGGCACAATATGGCTATCGAATTCTCGCCTTTGTCGTGCCTGAAAGACACCAACAATATCATGGTGGGTATGCCATGCTCGCGCATCATACGAGACTTGGACAGGTTGACTGGCGCCAAGTGGATTGCTATCCACCAGGTTGAACTTGGGGATCTAGCTGTGTTGCCCGGCTTCAGCATCGATCCAGCCTTCGAGGACCTTATAATCCGCCTTTTTGACAGCCTCCTCGCCTTCACTTTATATCTTACCACTACAGGAACAGAGATATGCGGGTTCCAAACAGAGAACAATCTTCATCACCTTATGTTTGATACGTTTGTCGAACATCTCGCAGGACGAGGCCGAAGATACGAGTGCAACCCTATCGTCAATGGACAACCGGTCACACCAAGGGGCGCCAACCCGACGTGGGGTGTATATACTAGGCCGGAGACTCGGCACTGGCCCCCTCTGCTGAAGTACGAGTGTAGGTTCTGAACGTGCCAGAGATATTGAGACGGGGTGGGAAAGGTGAATTGCAGGTCTTATTTCATGAGACGATTTGTTATCGGATCTACCACTCAACTATTCAATCTCGAGTGATACAAAACGAAGTTAGCCACAATACTCCAGCGGAAAACCCTAGGCACTGTAGCGGGAGGCCTTTAATATACCGAGAGAGAATTTGTAATATTTGTGGGATTTGCTGTAGTCTTCAATGCTTCAACAGATTGCACATGGTGGGCAAATCAACGCTGAGTGTCTTCGAAGATTTTTGAGGCTATGGCCATCTCAGCTCCTCTTAATTCAATAGATCTAGGCAGCCGTGCCTGCAGCAATCAACGCAGTCAACGTCTCGTTTTTCTTCGTCACACTGTCGAACTCCTCCGGGTACTTTCCAACCAACAAATCACTTACAATCCGTGCAAAAACAACTCCACCCCACTCGTTGACGTGTGTGCGGTCGCCGGAAGCCAAGTTGTATTTGTCTGCCGCCGCCGACCCAATAGCATTGACGTACTTCGTGGAGGCTTCGTTCAGGTTGATCCAGTGGAGGGAGTTCGCTTCAGCCACCTCGATAGCGGCAGCTGTCTCGTTGGCAAGGTTCTCAATGACCTTGCCGCCGCTGAACGTGCGGCGAGTCAAGGGAGTGACAATAATAGGCGTTGCACCTGCTGAGCTGGCTTCGGCGGCAAATTTCGCGAGATTGGTTTTATAGTCGGCAAGCGTAACGCCGCTGTTTGGCTTCTGATCGTTATGCGCAAAATTGGAGGTTGTCAGTACTCTATAAAGTGAACAGTATCAAGCCAAGTAGCACATACTTGTATAGTCACGTAGACGCGGTAATCATCTTTGTGCGAAACAACTTCGTCGATGACCTTGTCCCAGTCACCACCAGCGCGGAATGACTTGGTAGTTGCGCCGCTATGTCCATAGTTCACACCTGAGGAACCTTCTGCGACAGTCGTAGCTAGGAACGCGTCGCCCCAGCCTCCATTGGTCGCGGTAGTAGAGTCACCAGCCAGCAGCCAGTAGACTGGCTCATCAGCACGAGATTGGAGGATTGCTGGAAGTGCAATTGCAGCAGGCAGGAAGCTCGAAAGTGCCCAACGCATGGTGGCTGAGTGTGAGATGTGTGTGTTGAGTTGGTTCCGCGATGATCCGTATTTAGCTCGAAACCACAGCCCAGAAGCATTTATACTTGGTTTTTGATTCTTATATCCCTGCTAACGTAAGTGGTAAGCGAGTCGCTCAGGCAAGCGAGTCGCTCACCTTTTTAAGCCTTAGACCTTTGCAACACTATAACTTAACACTACAACATTGTACTGTAACTTACAGTACATTAAATTAATCTACTTAGTCTACAGTATCTTTCTTACATATGCGCTTGTTGTGCCCTGCCTTACTACACCTTCTACAGCGTTAAGAACCTTGTCTACTACTACCTGTTTGCATCCTCTCCTTACGCCTCTTAGCCTTAACTAGCGCATTAGCATCCCTACGCTTAACTATCTCCTCTGCTTCTTGCTAAGATAGGGTCCTACTATGCTAGATCTGCTTCTTTTTATGTGTTTTACGCTTAGAAGCAGCTTTATTTACTGCTTAAAGCTTAACTATCTTAGCTGCTATTAGCACCTAGGTATGCACTATTATTTCAGCTCCCTTCTAAAACTGCTGTACTATCTTATAGATTAATTCTGTTAATAAACTTCTGTATTCTCTAATTCTCTTTAATATTAGCGTTGACTAAGCTCTAATTTCAGCAGCGTTGCTTAGTGTTTTAGGTTGCTAGGGGGTAGGCCCTAGTAGAGGTAGTAATAGCGTATAAGGCTTTACTTTAAGCCTTAATAGCACTACCTCTAAGTTATCTAGAACTAAGCCTATTGCTTAGAAGCTTAATTAAATATTAATAGATAAGAACGCCTTATTAAAAACCTAATTAAAGGCAGCTAGAAACGCTTTCTTATTAATGTAGGTAATGTAACAGTTTGCTAATATAAGAAGCTAACCTCTAAGGGAATTTGCTAGTAAAATACAAGATAGATTTAATAGAGGACAACCTCTAGGACAGAGGTTGCAGAGTTTTTATAACTCTGTTTTAGACACGTTAGCTCTATAGCAGAGCTTTAGTCTATACTAGGAAGCGCAAGCTAGAGTAATACTAAGACAGTATACGCTAAGGAGCTAGCACCTAGGCCTAGCCTGTTATAGTACCCCTCTACTTATCCTTTGTTTATTAGCGCGCGCCTTAGTTAAAACAACTCTATTACCTACTCTTTACTTTCTACATTCTCTGTTATACTACGTTTTAAGTCCGCACGCCTTCCTCTTACAATCCTACTACTACCTAATTATTTAGTTGCCCTACTCTGCTTAATTTTAATAATAGCGCCTCCTAGATTACTAACTGCGTCGCGTTCGCCCTATAAGAAGGCGCTAGGCAAGCAAGTAAGTTGCTCTATTCCTACCTGTAATATGCCTATTTACTAACTCTTTTACCTTGCCTAGGCCTGTAGTGCTGCTCCTGCAGATCCTGCCTCTTCTACTACTTACTTAACTAAGAGGGCAAGGCTTACAGTAGAAGATGTTAAGCTAGAGGACAAGGAGATTAAGGAAGCCTTTAACAATATTCCTGCTAATAATTAGTCTAGAGTTCTAGGTAAGTAGTCCCTGCGTACCTAACGCGCTAGCAGCTTTATAGATCCTAAGGTCTGCGTTAGCTATACGTTGTCTAGATAGGTCTGCACCTTTACTGCTAGCAGCTGCTTAACTAGCTGCGCTCCTTATATTCTTAGCTATTCTTACTGCTATAAGGTAAGTTTCTGCTTCTTATTTCTTAGTATTCCCTTCTCTAGCTAACTGTCTGCTAGGCCCTATACAAGATATAGAAGACTCTAAACAAGTACTATATATTCTTGCAGTTTGCTAAGAGCAACTCTGTAAAGCTTCTGTAAGTTATTAAGCCTATCTAGGCAGACCTTAAGAAGCGTAAGGACCTTCTACGTTATACTAACCTTACGTCCTAGCCTAATACCTGCTTACCTACTACTAGTTATAAGACTAAGTAGTCTAAGTACAAGGCTAAGGTTAATAAGATTAAGGCCTATCCCTCTGCTGCTGTAGTCCTTGCAGAGCACACTGCTGTTACTGCTAAGAAGGTAGTAGTCTAGATTAAGACTCTAGTAAGTTATTCTCCTCTTTTTACACCTGTTTTCTAGAGTATTTGCTAATTCCTTACTTAATATAGCTTACTATTAACTTAACACTACTTATGCGCTTTACCTACTTTAAGGCTAACCTCTGCACACGTCTTAAGATCTCCCCTGCTGCTAGATACAAGGACTTTGTCTAAATACTTGTTAAGGATATTACTAACGCTGCTGCAGGTAATAAGGATAATAGTAGTAGTAGAGGTTCTGCTAAGAGCAGTGCTTAGGTCTTCTCTTATCTGCAGTGTTTAGGATTTTCTTAGCTAGGTAATACCTAGGCTTCTAGCTCTTTTCCTTTATAACAATATAGTCCTCTTCTAGGGCAGCCTATCCTTTAGAATAGACTAATGCAACAAATAATCTCCCTAACTAACTAGTGCTCCTCTTCTTACCTATACTTGTCTCTACTTTCTACTCCTCTTCTTCTTCCTCTATTAGGAGTAAGAAAGTTAGTTATGCCCCTCTAGGGGTTCTAATTAGAAGCCTAGAGGCAAGTTCCTATTTCTATCTCTTTTATCTCTTATTACAGACAGCTATCTATCTAGAGCTTCTAGGTCCTTATAAACGTTCTCCCTTTTCTATGTTTTACTAACATAGCCTTTCTACTGTACTAGGTATTTACGTCTCTTACCTCTTCTTCTAGATTATCTTTCTCTACAGATAGAGTCGACTTTCTATTCTTTAGAGGATATACTATTGTTGTTAGTAATAACTAGGGGGCTAGGCTAGGGGTTGTTGTTTAATTGTCTGTAAAGAGGGTCCTATAGGCATAACTTAAGCTAGTTAATATAGAAAATAGGATAGACTTTACTATTAACGTCTAGTTTAACGTTATATAGGGAGATAACTTCTATAACTATAAACTTTTAGTTCTTCTAGTCTAGTTTTCTACTTACTTAGCCGTTTAAGAACTAGTTTCCTAGCTTTAGCTAGACTTTGTCTCTAACCTTTAGCTAGGGGGCTTCCCTTTAGTGTGTATTAGCTTACTATTCTTATATCTACTAAGCCTCTGCTATCTAGGCTTTAACAAAGTTAATTGTTTTAGTAAACTTCTGCACTATACTTACTACAGCTCTAGTAGGTTCCTTTACGTGTTAGTGCAACAACTCTGCTGTTAAGTCTAGGTCTATCTAGACTAGATCTACGTTATAACTGTGCTAGAGGAAGAAAGGGCTAAACCCTATAGATATAGCTACCTGTTCTTTAATTACAATCTAGGCTATAGGCACCTAAGCAGACTAATTATCCTAAGCCTAGTTAATATAGGCTCTTAAGTAGGCTTCTACTACAGAGTTTATACGTTTAGTGCTTCTGTCTGTTTAGGGGTAAAAGGCCGTAGAGAGTCTCTGTATAATTTTTAGCAGTTAGCATATTATCTGCTAGAAGTTGCTAAGGAACTGCGTCTCTTAATTAGAGATAATTGCGTTAGGCAACTAGTAATAGGCTACTACATTAGATATAAAAGCATAGGTAACCGTCTTTACTAACAGGTCTAGTAGAGAGACTAGGATAATGTTCTTAGAGAGTCTGTCTGTAATAACTATAAGGTTATAGTTACTCTTACTTACAGGTAGGTCTATTATAAAGTCTATAGAGATTTCCTTCTAAATCCTATTAGGTAAAGGGAGGGGTTTAAGGAGTCCCTGCTTTAGTTCTCTCTATAGCTTTGTCCTTCTATAGATATTGCAGTTCTCTACGTACTGTTATAAGGCAGTTAACATCTCTAGCTAGAAGTAGGCTTAGAAGAGGATTGCATATATGTTTCTCTGTCCTAGATAACCTGCAATTAGAGAATAATAGGCGTTATTAATAATCTTAGTCCTAAGAGCATTAGAGTTTAGAACCTATACTCTTCTATAGTAGTATAGTTAGTCTCTGTTATCTACAGAGCACTTAGAGAGGGAAACTTTAAGGTTAAGCTGCACAGGAAACTTCTAGGCTCCTAAAGAGATAGAAGACTTAGTAAGCTAGTAAGTCTTATTATTCTTAGCAGCGTTTTTCTAAAGTGTTTTAAATTCTTTAGTGCTGTTATATAGTTCTAAGTTCCTAGCTAGAAGCATCTCCTTACGTGTTTGTTCTAGTTTCTTATAGCAGTTCTCCTATAGCTCTTTGTTTAGAGAGGTTACAGAGAGAAGTCAGTCTGCTCTACGTAGTTCTAAGGAGAAAACCTGTATATTATTAGTAGAGTTGTCTTCTAGGCTAGTCTTTACTACTTACGTAAATAGTTTTAATAGTTAAAACTGTCTAGTCTTAGTTCTCTTATCTCCTGTAGATAGAGGGACGTCTTCCTCTTTTCTTAAGAGTGTATCTGCTTAGTTATTAACTTTGCTAGGTCTATAGGCAAAGGTAAGGTTAAACTAGCTAAGGAGGCTAGACTAACAGATATGTCTTTTAGAAAGAAGTTAGGCCTTATAGAAGTACTCTAAGTTTTTATAATTAGTAATAACTATAAATTCCTTTACTTATTTTAGCTCCGTGCTCTATTCTTAGAGGTATTTAATTACTGTAAGCATTTCTTTATTATAAATAGTATAGTTTACTTCTGCCTTAGAATTCTTAGCTAAAAAGTATACTACTATATAGAGTACCTTGTCTTTTCTATATTAGGATAGTACTCCTCCTGTTGCCTATCCTAACGCGTTACACTCTAGTACTATCTCTAGGTCTAGGTCGAAGTTTGCAAGTGCCGGTTCTCTAGTAAATACAGCTTTTATAGTATTAAAGGTACGCTGCTAGAGTTCCCTCTACTTAAAGGTTGCGTTCTTTCCTGTTAAGTAAGTAAGAGGTTCTGCTATGCTAGAAAACTAGCTAATAAACTATTAATAGAAGTTCGCAAACTCTAGGAAGCTCTAGATTCCTTTTACTATCTTTAGAGGTTCCTATAACTTTATAGCAGTAACCTTAGCAGAGTCTATCTAGATACTCTTACTAGCCTTAATAATAAATCCTAAATACTTAGTACTCTTAACAGAAAACTCGCTCTTTCCTACGTTAAGGTGCAACTCTGCAGCTTCTAGCTTCTAGACAATTTTCTTAACCTTAGCCTTATGCTCCTCTTAGGTGCTGCTAGAGTAGATTAACATATTGTCTACGTAGGCAGAGCACTATTTGTCTAAGTACTCTCTTAAGACCTAGTTAATGTACTGCTAGAACGTACTTAGGGCGTTAGCTAACCTAAATAGCGTTACTAGCTACTTATAGAGTCCGAATCTTGTCTAGAAGGCCGTCTTCTATTTATCCCCCTTAGTAATCCTAATCTTATAGAAGGCCTAGATAACGTCTACCTTAGTAAACTATGTTGCTTTTAAGATCTGTAAGAGAGTCTTATAGATTAGAGGCAGTAGGTACTAGTCCTTCTTAGTAATTGTATTTAGTGCCTAATAATTAACACAGAACTAGAGACTTCTACTAGGTTTCTTAACAAACAGCACTAGAGTAGAAGTACTAGACTTACTAACTTAGATAAAGCCCTTATCTAAGTAGCTAGTAAGTTGCTGTTAGAGCACTAGGAGCTCCTTGCAGAACATATTGTATAGTAGTCTCTATAGTACTGTTATAGGTTTTCTGTCTTACTTAATTAGCTTAATAGCATAATCTATATTAGGTCTGCAGTAAGGTGCTAGCTTATCTGCTTTCTCCTTTATAAACGTTCTAAACTTATCTTTTAGGAACTCTAAGAAAAGGTCTTAAGAATCTGTTAGCTCCTTCTTCTTTAGGGCCTTCTAGATATCTACTATTAATATAGAGAATAGCTCTGTGTTCTAGTCTGTCTTAGACTTCTTCCTTAGCGCCTAATACAGCTCTAGGCTAATAGGCTTAGGCAGTTAGTTAGAACAGGCGCCCTCTCTGCTTCTAACTCGCGTCTGTAAGGAGTAGATAAACAATAATTTCTTAGCTAGTGCTATAGTAACCTTATTCTTGTCTATCTATAGTCTCTCTAGGATAAGGTCGTACTCTCTTTCCCTATCTAGCATATATGCCTAGAGGGTCTCTCTGTAGCTATCTATGTTAATCTTTATTCTTACAACATTAGTTACCTAGGTTACTTTTCTAGCTATGCCTAATACCTTACGTCTATACGTAGAAGTGCGTTAGAAGTTATTTTGTAATGCAAACTTAGAGGAGACTATACTGTATATTAAACACCTAGTATTAATTAATGTATATGCTACAGTGTTGTCTTATACTATTATATGCAGTAATATAGGCTTACTATCTAGCTACTGCTAGTAGAACTCCTAGAACAGTTCTCTCTTCTTTATAACTTCTTTTCCTAACCCCTGTTCACGCCTTTAAATAGAAGTTTCTAGTTTTCTAAACCTTTATTAGTAGAATTATTAGTTTTAGAAACCTTAGCAATTATACTCTAAACCTAGACTTTCTCTAGTCTCTTAGCTAGGGCTAGATTGCATCTGCCTACGTAGTAACTCTTCTTTCTACATCTTAGATAGACGTTAGCAGCTCTCTGCTAGTTTATAACTTCCTAAGTCTGCTACTCTGCTTATAGTTAGTTATTAGACTTAATCTTCCTAGAGTAGACTCTAGTAGGTTTCTAGTCTATACTATCTAGGTTTATCCTGCATATATGTTGTCTAAAGGTGCTGTTTGTTAGTGCTTTAGACCTACAGAGGTTAACCTCTACTGCTAAGACTCTAGCTATAAGGCTTTAGAGGTCCTAGTTGTCTAGAATATCTACTAACACTATCTTGTCCTAGAGGTCTAGTTAGAGTGCAGATATGTACCTAGTCTTAAGGTTCTTTGTGTTGTCCTCTTTAGCAGCGTTGTAGGCTAGCTAGATAAACTCTATATTAGAAGACTTAATACTCTAGTTGCTCTTCTTTATAGTAATAGTTTAGAGTTTCTGCTAAGAGCGCTTCTTAAATAGTAAGTCTTTATACTGCTTGTCTAGAAAGTCCTAGAACTAGGCAGTTATACCTATTAGGTTACAGTCCTTCTATAATAACCTAACCTGCGCAGCCTATCCTTCTAGCCTGTTAAACATATAGGCAACTCCTAGGACAGCCTCCTAGTCCCCTATAGACCTTAGCTTGTCCTTTATCTAAGACTTAAACGTCTAGTATACTTATTAGTTACTACTAAACTTACCTACGTTAGGTAACTTTATAGTCTTGCTTAGTCTGTTGTTAACTGTTTATACAGAGGTAGAGGGTGTTGTACTATAGTTTAGCAATCCTATAGATGCAACGTAGGCTTAGACCTAGGCTTTAACTAGCCTTTGTATAGTTTTACCTATATCTTCCTATTATAGGTCCTAGTTAGAGTCTGTTATAGGGTAGGCCTTGTTGTTAGTAATAGCTACTGCGGCCTTAGGTAGAGTTACCTATAATAGGTAGGTAGTTAGGCATTCTAGTACGTAAGCTAGAAGCTCCTCCTGCTATTCTTTAGGTACTAACGTAGTAGCAAGGTTCTAGAGTTTAGTTCTAACGTCTAATTAATTGTTGTTACTAGTGCACAGCTTAATACCGTATTCTCCTAGACGCCTAGCAGCGTTATTGTACGTCCTGCTTATTAATCCTTATTTAGTAATTAAATCTAATTGTAAGGAGCTAACCTCTAAGAGAATTTGCTAGTAAAATACAAGATAGATTTAATAGAGGACAACCTCTAGAACAGAGGTTGCAGAGTTTTTATAACTCTGTTTTAGACACGTTAGCTCTGTAGCAGAGCTTTAGTCTATACTAGGAAGCGCAAGCTAGAGTAATACTAAGGCAGTGTACGCTAAGGAGCTAGCACCTAGGCCTAGCCCGTTACAGCTAAGACATTAATTTCCTTCTTGTACGCCTGCTTTAATAGAGCAAAACACCCTATATTAAGTAGCTATAGGATGTAGGAGGTATAAGGAGGTATATAGAGAGTAATAATCTTACTCTCCTTATATAGATTCTAGAAGGCAAGCAACTTGTAGCTCTTATAGCTATTAATAATTAGCAGCTAGTAGCTATCTACTATCTAGGCTATTATATGCTAGATAAAGTGCTTTAGCTACTCTAGGCCTAGTTTATTTATTATCTAGCTATTCTTACTAACACTAATCTGCTAATTCTTTAGGTTATAATACTAGGCTTAGTTATAGTTCTTTGCTTTAAAGATAATAAAGGGCAGAATAACCTACCCTATAGTATTAATTGCGGTAATTAACATTACCTATTTACAGTTGCTAGGCTAGACCTGTAATAGTCTAAGACGCTTCTTAGACGCAGTTACTACCTTAACAGACTCTCTAACACCTATCTAGAAGCTAGTCTTGTTAAAGTTGTAGGTATCTTTGTCTAAAATACTATACTTAGCTTTAACATTACGTACAAAGTTAAACTAGAGGCTAATAATAGCTAGGTTGCTGCATAGGACTCTTTAGTAATCGCGCTGTCTATTTACCTAAGACTTAATCTTAGGCTTTTAGCGTATAAGGTTCCTAGCCTATTTTTCCCTAACCTAGCTACTGTAATAGGCAGCTAGCAGTTAATTAGCTATTTTACGTACGTAGCTAAGCGTAGGGGCAAAGCCTTACGCGTTAAGCTTCCTTATGTATTATATAACTGTGTCCTCTTTAACCCTAGTAAGCTAGGATAAGTTAGGATAGGAATTGCGTTGTAAGGTAGTTTTAGCGCGTTAGTTAGAGAGTGTCCTTTAAGGAACGTTATAGATAGCAGCAGCGCGTTGCTAGCTTAGCAACGCGTTAGATTTTATAGCTTGGATAGCAAGGACTATTCTATCCTTACAAGAAAGCAATTTAAGATCAGGTTGTTAAGACATTAGATAAAAGGTTGAATAAGGTGTGATCTTGGCAAAGGTGAGCGACTCGCTTGCCCGAGCGACTTGCTTACTGCTCACGTTACGTCGTTAACCACATGTGATCGTGCGGCGGAAGGGATCCCAAAATCCTCCATGGCGTAGCCGCTGAAGGCAGAGACGCAATGAGCATTCGACACACGTCATTGGCTTCCACCAATCGACTTTTCATCTTCCGGGAACTTATTACCGGCCCGGCAGGTGGTAAAGGGCATACTCCCAGATTGGGGAACACTTGCTGTGTTCATTTCGGGATGAGCCTAGTTTATGGGGTTAAACATGCGGGGATTGAAGAAGATCGACCACGTGTTCGCGACATCTCAACCCGAGACGTGGTCTTGTGTAACGCCAGCACTATTTCAGAATTTCCAAGTTATTACGTGCGCCGGACAGATGGCGAGTTTGGTGGGGAAACAGAGGGACCGAAAATCAAAAAGACATGCCGCTGCCGCCAAAGCTCATGCCCTTGTATGCTTCATCACCCCATATTCCCAGCTCGAAAAACTGCTCCATATCGAAATCTGCAGACTTCATAAAAGCAAAGGGGTCATCTTCTCCTTCTTCTCCTGCCCCAAAGCACGTGTCGTTGCTGAAATCCATGTTTGCAAGATCAGCAAACTCATTCTGCGTACGACGGTCCGGAGGCGTCGGCAATGCCAGTAGATGGTTTGCGGTGTTTTCGCATGATGTGGGTCGATTCGAGGCATCCGATTGCACCTGTTGATTGATCTTTCGAACGTACCAGTCTCGCGTCAAATCAGTTACAAATCGCATAGCCCACCAAAAGTCAGGATGCGGCTGCTTGACCTTGTCATAGGTTGTCTGATTCTGGAACCGATAGCACAGAGCTTCGAGCGAAGTCTCTAGTCGTACCACATCCTGCGCTGCTTTTACATCCCAGCCTGCTGCAGCGTGTGCGTTGGTAGGAATGCATAATTTAGCGACAAACATCATGGCGGCTGGTAGTCGTATCCATTCTGAGAAGGAGATGAGATGATATTCGGATGCCGGGAACGACAGCAAAGCATCGAAAAATTGCTTGGCTGCTTCCAACGCCGATAATAACGCTTTGAGATGCGTAGCATCTATCGCGGTTGGCTGCACAGACTCGGGTAGCGGACGGAGGGCGACTGTATGAAGCACCATATCGGTGTAGAAGTATGAGAGCGAAAGCACTAACACGATGTTAGACATAGTCTAACAATATCGACCCTAAGCTTACTTCTGTGGCATCCAACTCCGTCGCAGCCTCGTCTCCACGCATCAAGCTGTGTTTCCAGAAATCTTACGTGCATGGCCATGCGGCTGTCAGCAAGCGAAGCCTCTGCTGCAGCACCAGTAAAAAGAGTATCTTGGACCTGGTCATCCAGTTGCCGCAAAGAAATAAGAGGTTCAATCGTTTTATCGGTTTCGAACTCCCCATAAGATTTCAAGTCCTGTGCCCATTCAGTCATTTCAGAACTGTACTTCAGTAGGTTGGGCTTTTGCAAAGCTGCAGAAACCCTGGTTATGGTCAGTCAGATCAACTAACGTATCAACATCACATACATAGAAGCAAGATAGTAACAGCCAAGAAATGCTCGCTGGCGCTCACGCTTTTCTTGTGGATTGGCTTGTTGAGGTTTCCGGCGATTGACGAAGGATATGGGCTGAAAGTCGCAGTGCAGCCCAATGTCGAGCGCAAGACCAACGACAAGGTGGTGAAGGAAGAATATTTGTCTACAGCGTTAGTTGAAGTTATTAGTTTTGACAGTGAAACCTACTGAGTCTTATGGGAAAAGACAAAGTGATACCTAGAAACGATGTAAGCATGATAGAGTTGAGTACAGAATACAAAATTACCAGGATAAGTATACGAGTACGCTTTGCACCAGACTCAAATTCTTTCGGGGTCGTACGATAGTACGGCTTGCGAGCTCTTGTCTATAGATAGCATCTAGTGCAAGCTGACGTTGATGTTCTCTCCAGGAGGCGGCAGTCATCGTTGCGAGGAACAGCATGGGGGCTTCCTGATAGAGCTTTCGGGCAGTGACAGTCGACCCCAAAGGGACAAAAGGGAATGATTGTGACATCTTCCTGTACTCATCCAACAAAGAGTCCGCCTCGCCTGTGGTCAAAAGGTCATTAATGAGAGGATCTTCAATCGGCTCTTCGTTTCGCTTTGAGGCTTTGAAGAGACCATTTGAGTACTTATCGATGTCACCGTGGTCATCAAAGCTGTGTATGTTGCGGATCTGCTCGATATATTGGCGGTCGGTTGCATCTTCGCCCTCGTCAACCTGCTCTGGACGCTTTTCTGGAGATTGAGGGCGCTGTTCGAACGATGACGGGAACAGGAGCCAGTTCCCAGGCGCTACTGGAGTCCGTCTTTCGCTTGTTTGGGGCGCAAAGTCTCCGCCTAGAACTGATGGCTGTTCATGTTCTGTAGCCCCTGGCGCTGTGTTCGCTGTAGGTTGTGCTGCTGCGACTGGGTTGACAAGGCTCGCAACAAGCCCATCTATTTTTTGCTCCACTTGCGAGATACGTCTGCGTTCTGTTGGTAACTAGCTCTTGATTCTGAAAAGATTATGCTCACGATGGGGCTCGTAGCTTTCTAGCCCTTCGAGGAGCCTCGGCCCATACACACTCACGCTCAGCAGCAAAACACCTGCGTATTTGATCAGCTCACACCTCTGCATTAACACCACATGTGAAATGTCCTAAAAGCTAACGAATCAAACGTACCGCTGACACGTCCCTGATTGGCTGCTTGGCAAGCAGCGCGTTTTGAGGCTTCTGCAACGTTGACATGCTTGCGACGTCCGCGAGATAGCCGTCCTCGTCGCAACGGGGTGCTCGTCGTCACTCATCCGACAAACCCGACAAAAGGCGCAAATGAAGGTAGAGAGTTGAGGTGTTGAGCGGACAGTCACCGGGTTCGGAAGAAACGCCAACAGCCGTGCCGTGCTCACCACAGGGCGCCTGGAACTTTAGTCTCGCGCTATCCACCCACTCCGTTTGTTCTCATGTGCTGACATCATTTCTAGCATCGTGCATGAAAATAGTAGCAGGTGTTAGAAGTCGCTTACACTCCTATTGAATAGTACTGCTGGCAAAGCCACTTTTTCTTTCTTTGGAATTGTAAGACACAGGTGCGCAATTTTCACACTTTTAGAAGTTCTTTGCATCACCTTGATGGTAACTATACCAGTCTCTAGACCAATGAAGGACTACAATACAATTTATCTAAATCAACCAAATAGCCTAGGTTGCTAAGAGCCTCCAGCCTTCATCGTTAGGGTTAAGAGTAGGTGCCTGCTGCATTCCACTTCTTCGGGTTGTTTCAAGCGACCTCAAAGCTCAGTTTTGAAGACAGCTGCCAACCATAGCACAGCGTCGCGATGATGGCAATTAGGTTCAAGCGGATGCTCATTGCATGCGCTTTAGAGAACGAGCGATTGAGTCGTTTCATCTCAACGCTAGTCTCTTCCGAATCTGTCAAAAGCTTTGAATCTCGGGTTGCTGGGATATATTAGTCAAGGCAGCACACAAGACGGTGACATACTCTGATGAACCCTATCAACCATAAGCCCTAGCGTTCTCGGCCCATAGACAAATATATTCAGGGCTGCGGTACCTCCAGCTACGGCAAGCGGGATCCAGTCGATTTTGTGGCGGACCACAGATGCCAGTCCGTATGGTGGTAGGCTTAGGGTGACCAAAATCAGAAGCAAACTCTGACTCTAAAGTGTGTGGGAAAGACACGCTTCTGTAAGCTCGTAAAGGCTGAGCGAGGCAAGGCTTGGAAGGCGATTTTTGTCATGACGAAGCTTTGGTACAGTTCAGTCCCGAGCAATGTGGAGTAGGCAAAGAGATGTATCGGCGCCATAACCGAGGTGACGATTGATGTGGTAGGCATGTCGATGGCGACGGAAGGACCAGTCAAGCCCCCAAAAAATCATCAACAAATAAAGAGGACTACAGTTCCCTCTGGTAATACAGAACATTTATTTGTCTTAGGCTGCAGCCTAGCATGTGGGGTGTAAACCGGATGTCGTCGGATTCTGTTTTCCGGGCCGATGCCAGGAACAAAACCTGGGAGATGCAGGACTACGCAATATAGAGACTTGATGCTCAATTTGTAAGGTGTTGAACCTCAAACTACTGTTACTATTTACCGCTCGTGTGCCTTCTTCACCCTCAACTTGGCCCAAGTAACCGCCGCAGGGCCCGCGTTCGATAGGGAAATCAAGCCAGCAATTGCACCGCAAGCAACTGTGATGATGTGGCTAGTCTTGCATCCGTCTAGGTAACTTCCAAGTACCTGCTCAAGCTCGTCGCCTTTGAACAAACTTCTGATCTGCGTCGCGCCAGCATCCAGTACATTCTTTGAGTCAATATCAGGAAGGTTGCGCGCAAGGCTTGACAGTAGTCCGTTCGTGAAGGCTCCTTCACTCGATGCAACGAAAAGTGCTGTTCCACAGTTCTCCATGAACAGCGTGAGTGATGTAGCAGCCGCCATATCATCTGCTGAGACCAAGGCTTGATTGGAGATCATCGGGATCTGAAGTGCGATGCCAATGCCAATAGCCGAGAGTATCTCATAACCTACCCACTCACTCGCGAGCGTGCCCGAATTGGACGTGTAGATCTTCGCGTTGCCGGCTATAGCAAAGATAGCACCGACCAAAAGAAAAGGTTTGTAGTGACGCCAGAACGTGAGCAGGCCGTTTGCGATCATCGTAACAGCAGAGACACCAAGGACGAGTGGAATCAACCGAACACCACTTTGGGAGGCTGTGGTGTCGTTGACCGACTGAAACTGGATAGGTAGTGTATACAGGAGTGGGAAGTAAGCCCCTGCTAAGAAAAAAATGTAGCAGGCGTTTGCAAGCACCATTTTATTCTTGAGAAGATGTGACTGAAGCATAGCTTTGTCGCCCATCATCCACTCGTTGATGACAAAGCAGAAGAGGAGCAAAGCAAATCCAAAAAAGCTTCCTATGACACGTGGGCTGGTGGACGAGTATATGCCGAGCCAATGCATGGCGAGTACGAAACACGAGAGAGAGGTTGATACGAGTACGCCACCGTTCAGGTCGAGTTGGAGAAGTTTCTCTCCCAGCGACGCTTCTCTGGGGCGGAGAGGAGATGTAAAACATATGAACATAGTCGAAGCTGCTGTGAATCCGATCGGCAAGCTGACCCTTCATATCTTTTAGTTCGGCTACAGTATCCATAAGACTTGACTTACCAGAAGCAAAACCGCCAGCCTGGGCCGTCAGTCAGAGCCCCTCCCATGAGTGGCCCTACAACGCTCGCACAACCGAACGTTACACCCAGCACCCCCATGTACGCGGCACGATACTCTGGTCCAGCTGTGAGTGCGATGATGATAAAGGCTCCAGTCATGATCCCGCCACCACCGCAACCGGCTATAATACGACCAAAGATCAGTACCTCACTGCTGGGTGCCAGCGCACAGATGACGTTGCCAGCTTCGAAGACTAAGATGGATTGCAGGAAGGTGGTCTTAAGGGGGAAGTAGTTGTATGCTTTCCCCCAGCACGACTGAAACGCCGCATTGGTGATGATATATGCACTACCATACCATGCAATGTTGCCGATGCTTCCAAATTCTGTCGTGATACTGGGAATGGCCGTTGCAATTATAGTCGAATCAAGCGCCGAGAGAAAGATGCTAAGCACAAGACCGACAGTGATCAGGAACAATCGCATCCCGCGAGGATATTGTGACGTTGACATTGCATTCTCAGGCTGCAGCGTAGAAGTCGTGTTATCAGGACGAAGCACGTCAAGCTCTGTGGAAAGGCGACCGCCAGAGTGATCGCCTGCTTGTCTTACTGCCGACATGCTGTGAGAAGAAGACGAGGAGTAAAGGAGTGGTCGCTAGAAAGTGGGAGACGCCCTCTACTTATACCAGCATCCTCATGATCATGTGATGACACACCTCCTACGCATTGTCAGAAACGAGGTTGAGATGAATGGCTTGTGAGTCTTTTAAGTTGACAACGGGAGGCCCTACCCATTAGCGAGCCGTGAAGGGCAAAGTGCGGGGGATCCCTGCCCACATGCTCATTGGTCAGCAACAACGTGTTGTCTAGTCATTCATCGCTGGGAAACAGCATAACGAAGGAAGGGTCCAAGGATGCTGGAGGGCTCTCGCGTTGCAAAGAAGGCCGGCTACAAGCCAACAGGCCTCAGCCATATGCCAGTTATCATTCAACGATAACCTGCACTTCACCTGCGTTACCAAGCTTCAGCACTCCTTGTAAAAGCTGCGTAGCACTAGTTAATAGGCTGAAGATCTCCAGCAAAACTGTTTGAGCGGCTGATGCTGGGCCATCGTGACTGGGTTTTCCTGCAACGCGAGACGCAGAATCGCCTGCTTTCCGAACATGGTCCTGGAACAGGACCAAAGACGGACCATTGAGGCTGGCGGAGTAGTCTCCCCGCCGAGTCCGCCATGCGGAACGCACACCGGGTATGCGCTTACATTAACGACCTGAGTGATAAACCACATGCATTACCAAAAGTCCAATGTTAGCAAAAGGGAGGGAAGCATGACAGAGATGATGGTTGTCAACGTGACTGGGTGACGTATCCCGAAACGGGCTAAGTAGCTCACGTGCCAGTGCCAGGCGCTCGTCCACCTCGACTTATCTACCAAGTCAATCTCCCCTTCCCTCGACATCACTATAATGCATACATAACATGCACTCGCCTGAAAGACCTCGCCAAACTTGCGCTGCAATCTCCAAGTCTCTCTTCGTCGTTGGTATTTTTGCGCAGGTCGCGATACTTCTGGCGATTCTAGGCTCTTATCTGGGCTTCTACACACACGAGATCTTGCCACCCTCGACCCGTGACTTTACCAGCACTTCCAACAACAATGGTTTGACTCTACGACACGTTATTCATCATGGCGCGGGCCAGCCGGGACCGCGTGCGAGGAGGCTGGATGTGACAGCCGAAAAGATGGTCCAAGCTGAAGCCGCCGGCCAGTTCGGACCCTTTATTGTCAACAAGGCCCCAATAACCATCGAGAAGCCGTCAAAGATTTACAAGTATGATGGCCAGAGACCGATGTGGTCCACGATGTCGCCAGTATGGGTCGCCGAAGACGTCGCCGGTCCGGATGTCGAAGATAAGGATACGGTCATCAGCCTGGCTTCGATGTCAGAGGACGCTTACAAACCTGGCCCAGAGGACCCGGAATGGATGGACGTCGACGAAAACTACAACTCGTCTGTGCCGTTCGGTTGGGATGACAGTGGCATCAGGGGTCACGTTTTCACCGATGATACGAACTCCACCATCATTCTGGCAGTGAAGGGTACCACGGTCGCCATGTTTGAGGGAAACGGAACTTCTGGTCATGACAAGGAGAACGACAATTTATTCGGTTCCTGCTGCTGCGGTCAGGGTGGCTCGTATTGGTGGAAACAGAGCTGTGACTGCAAGACCGGCACTTACTCTTGTGACGACAAGTGCGTAAGGGAAGAGCTAAGAAAGCCGAACAGGTATTACCTCGCGACAGTAGAGCTCTATGAAGAGGTACTGCGCATTTATCCTGATGCAAACATCATCACAACCGGGCACAGCTTGGGTGGTGTCCTGGCGTCACTGATTGGGTTGCAGCATGGCATCCCTGCAATCTCGTTTGAAGCGTATCCGCAAGCCATGGCAGCAAAGCGACTTGGGCTGCCCGCGGCTGGGGACGTCGCTCCACTTCGAAAGAACACGGGAGGGTTCCACTTCGGACATACAGCTGATCCGGTTTACATGGGCACCTGCAACGGCTTCTCAAGCTTCTGCTCCATTGGTGGCTATGCATTCGAAACAATTTGTCACACTGGAAAGCGATGTGCCTACGACGTTGTCAAAGACTGGGGGTGGAGGCAAAGCACGTCAACGCACCGCCTGAGGTACGCAATTGACAACGTCTACATGAAGTACGACAAGGCAGCAACGTGTATCGACGAAGACGTCACTTGTGTGGACTGTTTCCTGTGGAAATTTGAAGATGGAACGCATACCAAGCCCGCAACAACCTCGACAGCTACGCCCACATCGCGTACTAGGACGAGGACCGAGACCTGCAAAACGCCTGGCTGGTGGGGATGTCGTGATGAGACTTCGACAACTGCAACAGCAACCGCAACAGCGACGTTGACAGACCCTATTATCACGTCGACCTCCGCATCAAGTACTAGCACATGCAAGACGGTAAGTTGTTTGCATGTCGAGCACCCGTATGTACGACTAACAACAACAGCCTGGCTGGTTTGGTTGCAAAGACAAGACCACCTCGACAACTCCCAGCACCTCAGCAGAAACGACGACTACGACGTGTACGAGTAAAGGCTGGTTTGGTCGCTGTGCCGATGGAACGCCCATTACGACGACCCCAGCAGCAGAAGGATACGCCTACTATCGCACAACACCAACAGCAACTCAGACAGCACCATAGTGACAGTCACAGACTAATAAGAACCATTCATCATAACCTCTTTCAATCATGCTCAGGTTCGCGTTAAGAACACCAGGCTCTGGCAGATCATATAACAAGATTGCACTGGACTACCCTCCATAACTTAGAACGTGTTATCATTCTACTTCCAATACCACGTTCCTGATTTCGTCTAGTGCTTACATCTGTATCAAGCGATAAGAAGCTTTGTAAAGAAGCTTTGTGTCCCACATTTTGGTGTGAGTCACCACGGGATCAAAATATACAAGCACCAACAAGCAACAACCCAAGACACCGGAGCCTTCTTAATTACAACCACCTTTTCAGTATCCAGAAATAAAACCAAGCAACATGATCGACCCCACCTTCCATATCGCGACCCCACGTCTCTACCTTTCCCCCCTCGACCCGTCCAACGAAAGCCACATGGACTACTACGAGCGTCTGAAAAACAGCCCAGAAATCCTCGCCGTAGAAGCACAAAGCGGGGCAAAACCCCGCGCCGAACCACTCACAAAATCCGCCGCGCGCCTCGTTCTAGAAGGTAACATGGACCGTCTCGAGAAGACAGGAACAGGCCGCTACATCATCTCGCTGCGCAACCGGGACCTCACATTCACCGAGCAACCCCCGAGCGAGCGCGAATACATCGGCACCGTGTCCATGCAGTTGCAGCGCTATCCTGAGATCGTGTGTCCTTCTATTCCAGACGTGGGGTTCGCACTGCTGAGCGCATACTACGGCCGCGGTTATGCGAGTGAAGCTTGTACGGCGCTGATGCGGTATTTCAACGAGACGAAGGGGATGGAGCGGTTTGCTGGGTTTACGCATCCGGAGAATGTGGCGAGCCAGAAGCTGTTTGCGAGGTTGGGGTTTGAGAATCGTGGGGTCAGGGACGTTGTTGGTGTTTTGGGCGGTGATGGGGCAGCTGTGCGTGTGGCGGTTTGGGTGAAGGGGGTTCCTGAGGATGTGGATTTGGCGAGTTTGAATATTGGCTCGCGAGCAGGGGGTTCCGTGGTGGGGTAAAGAAGCGGAGGACACGATTGCTGTTGTTATGTTGCACTTCTGTGACTTCAATACGTGTTCTGTTGTAGAATTGATGACCCCAAGATAAGTACATATTCTTTAATGGTAGCCGAGTACGAACAAGCTCACACAGGCAAATGGTCTTATGCAACGTAATCGCTACATGTGACCCAAGTATACCTGTAACAGATACCAGCACGACGAGAAAGCAAATATCAGCTTGCCTGCATACGACCGTGCTCTCCTAGCACACCCTATTCTACCTCTTACAGCACGACCAGCAGCCACCTTGGCGTTTAGTGTACTACAACCCAAACCGTCAGTAACTCCCTTTTCTTTACAGCTTCGGAGTCTGTCCCACTTACCCATCCCCGCCCGCAGTCTTGAATGGGACTTGAAGCGCAAATCCTGGTGCACATCTCGGGTTGCTTGGTAGGTTTCGATGCTGGGGCTTTGGAAGTGCATGGCTCGGCTACTACGGCGGCGGCGAAGACTGAGATGAGGAATGTGGAGAGCTTCATGGTGGTGGATAGATGGTTGGATGTTTGGCAGAAGGAGGAGCCGTGGTAGCAAGATGCTTGTCTTATACTGTGAAGGGAAGTTTGGTACATTTAAGTACGTTGTTCGTATTCGTCGGAATGATGCCGAGAGGTTTGTGTGTGACCTGAGAGCTGAGGTATGTAATGCAGGGGACAGCTCTCGCTCGATAAACCTGGATCTAGCTGGAAGAAGTAATCGCTCTGCATGTGTGTGCGAGCTGTTTTTATCTTTGGGCTGTGTTGTTGCGCCAAGAGTCTTGAGTGAGGTACTGCAGCCTTTTGACTGCTTTTCATCTTGAGCATTTCTTCGGGAATAGTTTACGAACTGTCTGTAGTCTACTCGCCTGGCAATTTAACCAGCCCCTTCTTTTCCTTTGTACGCCACTGGATCGCTCTCGCAAGCTGGTAAAGCACTTCAAGGGTCGGCATCGGTACACCAGCTTTCTTGCCCTCACGCAGGGGCTCACCCAGCAGATTCTCGAGTTCGATGAAATTGCCCTGCACAATGTCAGCACTTCAACTTCCTCGACTGTAACTTCTACAATGGCTACACATGCCTTCTCAAGATCCTGTTGCATACTGGGCTTTGCCCAGCTCTCCATCGGATCCGTATCGATCACCTTCTCCATCACACCCTCTTCCAACTCAACATTCGCCACAGCCTTCGCAGCTGCAACAATCTCTCTCATCGCGGGCCTAACCAATCCATCTAGCCCCCCATCCGCCAATCTGATCCTCCCCGAATCCACACCTGTAATCGCACAGATAGGATTGAGGCAAGCATTGTAGACCAGCTTGCGCCAGCGATCATGCAAAACGTCTGGTGAGTGCTTGCAATCCGTTTTTCCGCCTACAGAGTAAATACCAACAAACTCCTGCGCTTTTGTCGACGCCTTATCAGTGGAGATCATGGATGGGTGTGGGAAAGCGCCGATGAGGAGCCGGTCGGGTTCATTCTGTACTATGTGGCCAGAGGTTGGTTCGGCACTGCCGATGAGGGATACGCCAGAGAGTACGACGGTGTTGGGGTGCGATTTTAGAAAGGGTTTCTCGATGTTGAGGCCGTTCTGTAGGAGGACAAGCGTTGTTTGTGTATTATCCTTCGGCAGTGCAGGAGCAATCAGGTCCGCGGCGGTTGGTCCGATATCTGGTACGCTCTTGGTGCAGAGAACAATGTAATCGTATGGTAGGAGGTTCTCGGCGACGATATCTGGGATGCTGTTGCGAACTGTGAAGAACGTTAGGGAATCACTGATTTACAACTTTGCATGCTCTGGGGTAAGCACACCAACACTCGGTCGGAACCCCTTTAATGACCCATGGTCACAACTCTCAATGGTGTACCCTTGCTCTTTCACCGCATTGTAGTTCGATCTGAGGGCAACTGTTACTGAGGCAAGACCGCCGACTTCGAGGTTCAGTGCGGCGATAGCACCAACAGAGCCTGCGCCGATTACAAGGACGCTTTTCTTCTTGATGTCAGTCATTGCGAGGTAAATGAAAAGTAGGAGCAAACCAGACTCGCGCAACGAAAGTGGTATTGAAGCTTGATAATGCACGCGTTAGACGCGTTGGTGGGGTGGAGGGGTAGCTAAACAGGAAACAGTCCGCTTTCCGATGGAAAGACCAGCCTTGTCAGAGCACCTCGCTCTGACCTCCACAGTACATCACATTGACAAGCACCCATTTACACGCACACGCACGGAAACCATGTCCTTTCAATCGAGCTCGATTTGTTGCAAATGTTGGTTACAATCCGTTGAATTCGTGGGTAGCAACCTGTTCATCCTCAGATGCTCCTTATCACTCCGCTTTCATTTCGTTGCATTGATGCATAGCATGAGTCGATTGGGAAAGCCGTCCATCCTGTCCGCCTGAAGACTACGCCGAGGGCCCAGCAAAAGAGAGAGAAAGAGACACGCTTAGAAGACAAGGGCGGCACCCTTGGTCTTCTTGTCACCACCGAGCTCGAAGTGCTTGCATCGCTTGAGGGCGAGCTGTCGTGCTGTTAGCGATGTTTGTTGCGGTTGTTCGAGGGGGTCGTACCTGTGCCTTGGTCTTGCAGGCAGTGCATTCTAATCGGAGCACGACCTTCTTGGTGGTCTTAGCCCTCTTGTGGAAGACGGGCTTGGTCTGACCTCCGTAACCGGACTGCTTGCGGTCGTAACGACGCTTACCCTGAGCGAACAGAGAAGCCTTGCCAGCCTTGTACTCTGCGCGGATTCAGCATGTGCGTGATGGGATGTCGATTGCGGGTTACTAACGGGTGACCTTGTGCTGGGTGTGCTTCTTGCAGTCCTTGCCCTTGCAGTAGGTACGGCGGGTCTTGGGAACGTTGACCTGAGCAGTGCTTGTCAGCGCGTTTTCATTGCCAATTTCTGTCCAGAGCACGATCCATTGGAGAAGCTTCGATTTGCGACATGAGTGAACGGGACGCGGTGGCGAAGGGAGCGACGTGGATTCGGTAATGCGTGGTGTACGGTATGCGCATGTTCGGTTTCGCAGCGCCCTCTTTGAAGCAGCCTGATGATGTGTTTGCTAGCCTCGAGATTTGTGGTCGAAGGATTTGTGATGCGCGTTGGGAGCATCATGGTGGTATGCAGACAGCAGCTGTCGCTCAAGCATCTGCTGGCTGGACTGGCTGGCCCGTTGTCCGATCTTATTTCCAACCACATATGCGACAGTCTTCTTCCCAACGCTGCATCGTGTGTCCTTCGAGTCCCCCTTGTGCCTGGCGGTACGGCTCCAGCTCTCGAGATGCGCCTCGGTCGTGCTCGTCATCGAAAAGTCGTTCGTGGTGTCGTCGTTCACTCATTGTCCAACCGCGGCTTCCCTGGATCACAATTTGGGCATGGCTGCACTCACCATCTTGACTGATTTTGTCTGTCGGTTAGTGAGGACGACTGGGTGGGCGGTTGTGTTGATGTTTCCAGGCTCCTCTCTTCGCAATGTGCGGTGCGAGGCGCTAGTTCGCTTAGCGAAAAGCGGACCGTGCACTGTACACGGGCCATCTACATTGCTTTCGAGCATCGTCAGATCACCAACTTTGGGTCGAGCACTGGATAACATTAACAGGTCAAGCATGCAGCATCTGCTAGGCATCTAAAATTCCATTACGAGGTGGTATCATGCGAAGTAAAAGCAGACCTCCGTAGCGCCCATTACCTTCAATCTATGGTCCGAAGAAATATGATGATCCGTACGACTACATCTAATAGATGGGATGTCCTTCCTTCCACGTCCTCTTCTCTGTCATCTCCTTCGATGCAGTTGGCGGTGTGTTCTCAATGCTGAAGCGGCCGCTCTCACGCTTACCACTGCTTCGACCATCCTCAATCATGTGCATCGGACCAATCCACTCCCACATGCGGGCAACGTCGCCGCTGTTTGCCGTCCTGACTGCTGCCCGCACGTTCGAGTTGAACTCGACCTTCTTCTGTACACGCTCCCACAGCTTCTGTCGGCGCGACGACGAGAACTCGTTGCGAAGAACGTCGTCTCGTAGTTGCGCCATGCTCACTCCACGCTCGGGGTAAGCACCGGGCTCCTGGTAGCTGAGCGCAGCATGGTTAGCGAGTCTGTCGAAGACGTCGCTAGCGAGCTGCTTGGCGCGAGCCTCCATGGCTCGACTCCTTGTGAACGAATACCTCCCATACGTGCCAGAGGCGGCAAGCAGGACGAAAACTATAATTTGGAGAAGATGTCGTTCAAAGGATTGTATGACGGATCTTCGGATGCTGCAGGTGAGGGAGAGCTTTGCGAGCGAGGTTGATGTGAGAAGGCGTTTGCCGGTAGTTCTGTATCCACAGGAAGGTAACTGATTAGTACAGTCCTACGTCAGAAAGTTCGCACGACTGGTTTGAGGCTAGAAAGGATGGTACTTACGCATTTGTAGTCTCGACCACCTCATCGCGCAGCACTGTTTCGGGGAAGGCTCGATCGAAGAGCTCGCTGAACTCCTTGTCTGACATTCCCTTCTGTGTATGAGCAGCTAGCTCTTGCTTCAGCTCCTCTTCAGCCACCTCCGGCGTCTCGACCGGTTTGCCTTCTGCGTCGGGCTCGCCGCATTCGTACTGTGCCCTCTTCTCTCGCAGAATCTCGACTGCTTTGTTAGCAACTGCGGTGACTTTGCGCGTCTTGACGCTGTCTGGTTCGCAGGTCGGTGGCAGAGGAATCAGACCACCCAGAGACAACGGATGGTCTTGGCGAATGAAGTCGCGGTCGCAAGTGAGTTCCAGGCCTCTAAAGCACTGTGCATGTGGCGGGCAAGGCTCGCACTGAGGCAGAATGCGGCTGGCCCATTCTGGCACCTCCACGCCCGCAAGGCTTGTAGCTTCCCTCCTAATGCCGCAGAAGCCCACCTCAACCTTCTCTTGCCGCCAAACGCCACCAAACACAGCAGCAGTTGTGAGGAGAAGTGTCGCTGAGAATGCTTTGAGGGTGCCCGTTGCCTTCGAGGGCTGCTTACGCCTACGAGGGGGCAGTATATCGACCTGTCCACTCTTCGCGCGTTCTCGTACGAGCTCTAACTGCTCCTCTGGCGTGAACTCCTCGCCGGCATCCGTGCTCTCGTGTTCCTCCTCTTTCGCGTGTGGGGCAGCTACGTCGAACGTCTTGCGAGAGGGCACGACGATGCCTTCGTCGTATTGGTCTGCGCTGGACTCGACCGTTCGTCTACGATGCGCATCGCTCTTGCGTCTCGTCTTAAGCTCAGAGCCGAGAGTCCTCCTTCTACTCTTGTCGCGTGATGTAGTATCTGGGACTGCTGGCGAGCTGCCGCTCTGGAAAGGATTCTCTTGCGTGAAGGGACTCTCAGGGCCGGCGTGGTGCCATGCTTCTGGATCAGGCGTAGGCTCTTTGTAGGCTGGAGGGACGCTCTTGCGAGTGCGCCTAGCTGCCGGACGCTCGTCGATCTCCGGTTCGAGTGCTCTGCTGTGCTTTGCAGGTACGGCGCGAGATGGCGTCTTTGCGCGCGATGCAGGTGGGACTTCCTCGGCGTCCTCAGTTGCCCCACGGGTAGTACGGCGCGCGGTTCGCCTCGTCGCAGGCGTGGGAGCTACCAACGTGTCATCTTCAGCATCGTCGACGGTGCTATTGGAGCTTGACGGCACGTCTACAATGCCCCGCGTGGTGCGCTTCGTTCGCGCATGCGTCCTTTGTACTTGCGCAGCCTGTGGAGCGACAGACTCGTTGAAGAGCGCTACCAGCTGCGGCTTCTTCGCAGATGATGGGTAGCCAACGCCGTGCTTGAGCAAGATGCTGCGCAGCTCTGGCACCGTTATCTTCGACGAGTCGACGCCAGGCTCAAAGTACCAGTATTCCCCGCGTGCGTCAGCCATATCTGGTGATTGGTGTTCGTGAGGTACAGGGTAGGGGGTAATAGAAAGCGACAAATATGTGCGCCGAGAGGAAGCTGCAGCAGTGCGACAAGGATAATGCGGCGACTTAAGAGCAGGCAGACGTTGGTGGGAGGAAATGCAGCCAGCTAAGTGTTTGTGACGTAGTTGCACGGGGCAACACAAAGCGCCCACCGCACTGACTCGCAGACAAACTTCTCCATTATCGTCTAGAAGTGCTTGGTACAGCCTGTGAAGACAATATGAAGTGTCAGTCCTCCAGCACTTGGCAAAACATAGAGAGACTTCTGCAAACAGCGGTTTATCTGTCCCTCTTATCCAGCACCTACGTTTCTCTGTACACTACCAACCCTCTAACCTCACCAAACATCAAAAGCCGCACCACTCTACCCTACACACCTTTTCATCATGTCCGCACAATGCACCACCCCCAAAATGCAACGATAAAGTGCCCACTACTCCACTCCATACCCTCACCCACCCATCCACCCTGGACATGGCAGTACGACACAAGTACCATAGTCATGACAGTGATTGGGTAAGAATACCCATAGTCATCGTGATTGTTGGTGTTGTCTTCACGGTGTCGACTTGCGTGCATGTGTATTACTTGTGCAAAGCCAAGCTGATGAACAAGCGGTAGGGAAGTATTGCATTTTGGAAAGTAGGCTGTTGTGAACACAGAACTTCATGCATGATAACTCAAATGACATGCAGAACAAGCGTTAGAAGAGCGAGATATTTTAATTTCCATTTTGAACTCCAGATCAGGTATCAACAAGATGCGATGGAAGTGCATATATACAAGCAAAACTACTCAACGCAAGACGTGTATGCCCTACAGCATGGGTTTGACCTCGGCGGCCTCCTTGAAGTCTGCGCCGGTCTTGGCTCGTACTTCGTCGACGGTGACGCCGTCAGCAAGCTCGATCAGGGTGAGGCCTTCTGTAAAGTCGACGTCGAACACGCACTGTGCTACTATCAGCTTATACCCCGAGAATATGCGCGGTTTGAACTTACAAGATCTGTGATGATCCGGCTCACGCAGGCCTTGCCAGTGAGTGGGAACTCGCACTGCTTCAGGATCTTCGGCCTGCCCTTCTTGTCCGTGTGCTCCATTGTGACCACAACCTTTGTCATGCTGGGATTTGATACCAGATCCATTGCGCCACCGAATCCCTTGACCTTGCCCGGCAACATCCAGTTCGCCAGATCGCCTCTCGCGGACACTTGCATGGCGCCGAGGATGGTGAGATTGATCTTACCTGCGCGAATCATGCCAAATGACTCTTCAGAGCCGAAGCATGACGCACCGGGGAGGAGCGTGACAGTCTCTTTGCCAGCGTTGATCAGGTCCGGGTCCTCGAGACCCTTCTGTGGGTAGGGTCCAAGACCGAGGATGCCGTTCTCGGATTGTAGTTGTACCTCTACGCTGGCGTCGACGAAGGAGGGAGCCAACATGGGCATGCCGATTCCCAGGTTCGCATACATTCCGTTCTTGAACTCCTTGGCTGCCCTCCTGACAATGCGTTCACGCTTACTCGCAGCGTCGCCGGAACCAAGTGCGTTGACGGCATCAGCAGGATCCTTGGCGTTGACTGTCTTCTCGATCTTCTTCTCGGCGGTGGACTGAATCACACGGTCGACGTAGATGCCGGGGACGTGAACGGCGTTGGGCTCAATGTCGCCAACTTCGACGATATGCTCCGCTTCAACAATTGTAACCTTGGCGTTGCGCGCCATTGCACCGTTGAAGTTCTGTGCGCTGAAGCGGAACTGGACGTTGCCTAGGCGGTCGGCCTTGTAGGCTTTGATGAAGGCGTAGTCACCCTTGATAGCTTCCTCCATGACAAACGACTTTCCATCAAAAACTTTGACATCGCGCGGTGTCGAGTACTGGGCGACGGAACCATCGCTGTTGTGTCGAAGAGCGAGTTCACCAGTCTGAACAACGGTACCAAAGGCCGCGGGTGTGTAGAAAGCAGGGATGCCAGCACCGCCGGCGCGACACCTTTCAGCGAGCGTACCCTGAGGTGTAAGCTCGAGCTCGAGTTGGCCAGTCAGGTACATCTGCTCAAGGACCTTGTTCTCGCCGACGTACGAAGCAATCATCTTCTGGACCTGCTTGCTCTCGAGCAAGAGGCCAAGACCTCCGCCTACCACACCGGCATTGTTGGACACAGCGGTGAGGCCGGTAATTGACGAGTTCGACTTGACTGCATCGATCAGGGTGTCGGGTACACCGGACAGACCGAAGCCACCGCACAGAAGGGTGCTGTTGGACTTCATGTCCTCGATCGCGGCTTGCGCAGACGGAAAGACCTTGTTGATTTCATTGCGGCGGAGGGAGGAGCTGAAGTTGCGCGCAAGGTTGAGATATGTCTACGAAAGTCAGTGCTATGTTCCTGTAACTTCAGCAGGTGCGACTACCTTGGTGCTGCTCCGCGAGAAGGTGCGCGCAGTGCGGAGTGTGAGGGCTATCGACGGCATCGTGCAGGCAAGTTCAGGGATTCTTGTCAGGTTCAATTGTACAGCAGACCAGTACTCTCACTCAGCCAAGAGAACGTCTATGTAACTGCCAACAACAGCGAAAGGTAAGGCTGGTCGCGAACAAAGTGTAAGCTCGAGCATGCTGCGGCTGCTCGGTTGTTCTTGAGCGCGTTGCGTCGGCCGGCATCTGGCCACGGAACGGAACCGCAGCGGACGGCGGAATGTGGAGGTGGAAAATCGCGGAGGAGCCAGCCTTACTTACGCCGGCATTGAGCCTCCATTGGCCGCTTGTGCTTGGCTCTGGAAAGAAGCGGAATGGCTGTCTCTCAATTCCACTTGGTCTCAGAAAACGCCGAAAGAGAGGTGTTTGAGCTCATGCCCACTTGCCGGTCGATGTACGATGGAGTGTTCTTCGCTAGACACCTTGATAATGAGGAGAGCGCTCAGGTTGTGAACGATGGACTAGCTAGTCACCACGAAAAAAATACTGGTGACGATGATAGCGTGAACAACCACACTCCAGAGGTTCTCATTCATCATACATAACACCAACACCAACACCTGTTGCTCTTCGTGGTCATCTTACGACAACCCAAATATTTCCATATTCTCTACGAGCCTTCTCTCCACATGTTCCTTGACCAAGAACAGCACAACATTCCATCAACGCACAACAACATACGTCCACCAACGTGAGCTCAAACAAGAGTTCTTGTCCAGTCGAACATCACAGGTTCGTAATGAGCGTTGCCGTACCACAGCGTCAATGTCGCTCAAAGCTCCCACGCTCATCCAGCACCTGTCAATGCAGCCGAGGGGAGATCGAGATAGCATGAGAGTCAAACTACAATCACTCGCATCACTTCAAAGGTCCCCAGCACAAGCTCTGGTCGCAGCACTAGGCCGCCCTGGCACAGGAGATGCCCTCGCAATCCAGATCCAAGTCGAGCAACGGCGAAGCACGAAAGTGTGTTTTACATGTGAGCGGCGGTGTGGACAGGCCAAACAAGTACCAAAGCAGCATCAAGCAAGATGCCTCGAGATGCCCAGTACTGTGGAAGCCTCCACGCTGTGCTCCACGATGCCAATGCTTTGTATCTGCGCCCTACAGGCGTTGGTCTGACACCACGGCTTAGGAGCTAGACTCACCAGCTCTCCTCGCTCCAACTACGACGACCTGTCTGAGGATTTGTGTGTCTCTGTGTCGATGAGACTTGGTTCCAGCGTGCTACTGGTGCGTAGTGAACCCGAGCGTTCGATCGAAGGACCACGAACACCTCATGGAAGTGCGGTGCTGTGATTCTGCTCGTTTTAAGGGCCGTCAGAGGTAGGTACGTAGTCTAGGAATGCTGATACATATCAGGCCACACCGCCATTACTCCCTTGATCTTGGCTGCGATTACGATGCTACCAAGTATAAGTTGCTGCCTCGACAACAAGCGACCGGCAGGGCGTCTTGTCCTCGGAGCTGTCACCACCGGGACAACGAGGTTCAGCCGCCGATATGGCTGGAATGTGGGATGATTTTAACCGAAGGTGAGTGCATGGGGTGCGGTGTCGGTGTGCACGAGGCAGCCCTCGCGTCGACATCGCAGCAACTACCTGGGAACGGTCGACCGATGTCGATGTCGATATCGATATCGATACCGATGTCGACGGACCTTCCCTAATGGTACGGCCGGCTCCACTTCCCCTCATTCTCAAACAAAGCGTAAGCTCTATGATGCATGGCGTGTCGTCAAGATCGATGGCTTTGGATTCGGCGGAGGTGAAAAAAATACAGATAGCGTGAGAACGCGTACTTGTGAGTCGTGAGCGTGGCATAGTCGCGTTGGCAGCTCACCGGAGAGGCCGCACGGGAAGAGGACACAATACGGATGCAACGAGTGTTGTCAAAGGGCAGCCCCCAGTGGCAAGGAAGATGGCAACTTCACTGCTGCATGTCAGCGAGACGCTCCGCTCTTCAACAAAGAAAAACATGCAGCCGTGCGCGTTGCTGCCTTACACGAACGCACAACGCTGAGTCGCTGACCGGGCCCATATTGCCTATCACCGCTGTATCGTCATCCCCACAACGACGCCAACCAACACACTGCATGCATTCTCGGTTCCCGAGACCAAACCCAGTCTTAGCAACACACCCACATCGCTGCACCGTGTTCAGATCCCGTCATCCGCATTTAATCGCTCTGCACCAGCCCTCGCACCACTCGGCTGTTTGCAGGAGGGGAAGGGCAGCCAAGGGACCGCCCATGCCATATCGAGCCCAACCATCAGCTCAGCATGCCACGGCACGACGCGTCGCACGCGTTCGCGCTCACACATGACTTGGCCCGACGCGTCGCAAGTGCGACGACGTGCAAAGCCAACTTGGCTTGGTCCGGGCCTTGCGGCGGCCAAGTGGGGGCCTGGACGCTACGCAACCGCTGTGAGTGGCTGGGGAGCTTGCGAGCTCCATGGAAGGCTCGGCGGGATGTGGTAATGCGGGACGTGCGAAACTCCATCTGAGCGACCATGATGTGGGCTGGGCACCCACTGCTGCAGTAATTTTTCCCCCTTCTGCATGCAGAGGCTGACGAGTACGGGCAAGGAGGGTTTGAAAGTTTGGTGGAGGCTTGGACAAGGGTAATTGGTGGCACTGGGCAGGATTCTGTCTTTGATGATTCAATGGCCCTAGTTCCACTCCCGGCGTTTGTCGTTGGTCTTTCTTTACTGGAATGCAGTCACTGGTACGGCTCGACGACTATCGATTACCATCAAACGTGCACGCGTTACCCATGGCATCCAGCACGGACACAATGACGATCGTGCTGACCGCGTTACGAAACAGTTACGGCACAGCCTGGCACGGGGCGGAGTCAACCGAGCTTAGGGACACACTTTGTTCGTCTGGCTTTTCATTGATAGCTACCAGACCTGCTCGAGTACACTGTCTCCTCATCTCCAACCAGCTAATCTATCATGCGTATAGACTTCTTCCAGTACACCGTCGTCATCGATGAAAGAGGCTCCTTGCTCCGCTGGTTCTCCCTCCCTGATAAAATCGATGAAAGCTACTCGAGCAGATCCCGCACAAGACCGGCCATTAGGAAGTCATCGACCAAGCTCGAGAGCTGGTGACGAAGTAAAAGCAAATTCCCAACTCCTGCCAACATTCAAAGCGTGGACCATCCCATCATAAAAAGGAAATACAAAAGAGGAATGGTGCAGAGAACGGCCTCACCACATAGGGGGCTGGTTGAATAAGCACATATGTGCAAAGTGTATTGAACGTACAAAGGAGCAGGCGAGCACGAGATAGCTGCGTCACCAAAGCCATCTCGAGATTCCAGATCTCGCCGCCGCCGCATTACGGAAGAAGATCGATGATGAACCAAGCGTGTTCATGTATGCATATCGTCATGATCCGTCGTGAGTACCAAGCATAGGACAAAGAGAAGGAAACAAGTAAAGGGCAAGTCCTCAAAGTCAGACAGGCAGCCTACTGCAAGGCATGCCACCTGAATCAGGCTGTCCACGAAGGATAGTATGGGGTGAGTGTGAATATGAACAAACATGAGAGATGCTTTCCAGAAGAAGCAGATGGTAGCTCACATGGCACGAGTCTCTGCTCGCTGACATGGCAAAGATGGCGCTCGAGGCTGCAGATGCTAAACGCCAATGATGATGCGGACCCAGACGCCGGCGCACTCGCTGTGCTTGGTATAGAAGTAAGGCATCCAAAAACGTGACTAAAGTTCAGGTTGACCGCGGACCGCAGCGAATCGTTGCTCAAACGACGCCGGAGGCTCGAAGCCATAAGAGGTTGATGCTCGAGGAAACGTGTTGCTAGGCCGGCCGCCGAACGGTGTTCCCAGACGGATCGTTCCACGTGCCTGGGCTTCAGTCATGATAGCAGGCGAGGTGTGGACAGGGCTGGGGAGTTGAGGACGAAGGTTGGCAAAAGGATTGAACTCAGGTGGTCCACTGGAAGACAGAGGCAACCGCCGGCTGCCAGCACCATCCATCATGTCACCTAAGCTGAACCCTCGACTTCTCACACGACGATGACTCGACTCAGCGGGAGCGCCAAAGATGTCATCCACGGAGTTGTTGCCACGATTCCGTGTCTTGTCTTCAAAGCTATTGGCCAGGGCCCGTCGCTTGAACACTCGTGACTTGGGGCGCGGGGCATGCAATTGGAACGGTGAGCCAAGTCGTGGTGTTGGGAGGCCGGTCTGTGCATGCCACGTTTGAGCGTTGTGCGAGCTGGAGCCAGCATCGGTCATCTCTACTGTCGACGAGGACTGGAAAGGAGAGCCAAGAACGTTGCTCAGGCCGAGTCCCAGACCAACATGGAGAGACTGCGACTTTTGATGCGCTGACGATCGGGCTCTCGACCAGCTCTTCTGCTCTGGTCGGGGAGTCAAGTCATTCGCTAGCTGTGAGAGGGGGTTACCCATCTGCATCGATGCAGCTGTGCTTGTGGCCAACGACACGTTCATGTCCCGGGTCGAGAAGGTAAGCGAGGACGTGTCTTGTCCGAATGGAGAAGAGAGTGGCTGTTGTGATGGCTGTGACTGTGGCTGGTAAGGTTCTTCTGACTTCTCCGATGGTGGGGAAGATTGCAAAGGTGAAGGCGACCGATGGAGCAGACGCTGATAGTATGCAGACAGGGTTGGTCTTTGCTTGGCCAGATCGCGAAGTCGCTTTCGACACTGCTTTTCTGTGGGGTATCGCAGGTAAGACTTGGTTGGCCTTGCGATTGGCGTAGAGCTACCACTCTTCAGGGCTTTGATAGTGCGTGGGGTTCCGGAACGTGAGCCAAACTGGACAGCTGCACGAACACCGACAGCACGAGGCGCGATCGGCGCCTTCCAAGTCTTGCGAGCCATCCTTGCAACGCGGTGACAGACTCCGTTGGGTGGTGTCGTAAGGGGCACAGCCTTGAACGGTGTTACTGTAGGGTCCTGAAGGTAGTTCATGTAGGTCCTCCAGAGATGGTAGTCCATTTCTTCCGTGAAGGTGGCTCTCAACTTCAGCTTCTTGGCTGGTCGAGGTTGTTGGTGTGCTGCCAGTGGAGAGCTGGGTTGGTTGTACTTCATCTCCTGGCAATCGAAAGAGAAAGGGTCGCACATTTCTTCTTCTGGGCTTGTGCAGCTGCCACCTCGCGACAGGTATGAATCCATACTACCGCGAGACGAGATGGATGAGTCTGAGAAGCCAGAAGACGACGTAGGCCTGCTGGAGGTTTCACTGCGGGTTGCATCGAGATCATCCCAGTGTTGCGGACCATCAAAGATGTCGATGGTTCTTACTTGGTGAGCTGGGGTCTTTGGTGGTGATACGAGACGAGTGAAACTTGTTGGGGGAGAAAGGTAGGCGTTGTCTAGGGCGGAGGGAGGCGACGGAAGGGCGTTTGATGATCCAAAGTGGAAGTCTGTTGCCTCGATGGTGGGGATTGGCTTTTCCTCCATGGGGAAGTCGAGTTGGACGTGGTGCTGCACGAGGGTAGGTCGGCGGCGACGAACCTTCAACGTCTGTCGAGGGGGAGGTGGTGGTTGAAGCTCAGCAAGCTGTGGCTCTGGCTCTGGGGTTTGCGGGGCAGCTCCGTCGCGATAATGGAACATGAAATTCCTGGGGAGGGTGATGGACAGATGGGGTCGTTCGGAATCCATGTTGGTCATTGAATGTGCCAATTGCACCAGGAGACAGTATCAGTTTTGTTATTGGGGTAATGTACTCCCAGACGTGGATTTCTGAATCTGCAAGGACCTTGGTACGAGGTGAAGGGTCGTCAGCGACAGGAGGTAAGAGATAGCCGGGTCCAATAGGGACAGCAGTAAGAAGGCAGATGATAGGCGGGCTGGTAGATTTGATGCAGTGGACGGGTGCAAACAAGCGTTCGGGACGATGCGAAGGCGGCTATGCGGCCTGAACAAGCGTTACACGGGTGGCTAGGGAGCAGCGCGCCCTTGGTGGAGCGGTTCCAACGAGCCGCAAGAGATAGCGCACGCCTCGCAACGCTGGGAGATGGCGCAGAGTGGGTCGCAAGCGAGCGGCAGGCAAGGAGGTCGCGGCAGAGGCTCGTTCAGATGGCGGCGCGTAGATGCAGGGCGCGGGTGGTGCGTGGTGAGCAGCGGCGCGCAGAGCGATAGACGCGCGAGGAAAAATGCAGCCAGTCCAAGCGATATTGCGATGCTGGACACGTGCAGTGGTGTTGACAGCGCGCGACGGGTGTTGGTGGGCGATCTGTGGAGGTTGCTGGTCGCGGCGAGCGGACCGCAGGCAGGGCAGGGCAGCGGGCAGGAGCGAGTGGGCGGCGGGCGGGCGGGCGCACGCAGCGGCAGTCGTGGGCAGCGAGGGCGCGGGGCGCGGGGGCTTGTATAGGAGAGTCGTGAGAATAGGCAAGAAAAGAATTGTCGTGGTGTGCGTCAGGGCATGGCAGCAGGGCGACGGGGGAGCGGGCGCGCCTCGGGGGATTATCGTGAAGTCGTGAGGGCGAGGGAGCACGGTGAGGGTGAACAGGTAACAGGTATCGCCTGATGACAAGCGGCTCAGGCGGTGGTCCCAGCGGCCTCCCGTCTCCTGTGCCCGGCCTAGCGCGGGCTGCGGCCAGGAACTAGACTGCACGCGAATCCAAACAACAGGCGCCGCATCTCGCAAATCAAGGTCCTTTGCTCCAGCGCTGCACAGCAACCTCTGCCAGCACGGCCAGCGCTGGCCATGCAGCGACCAGCGTGCGCACCTGCCTCCAGTCTGCCTACGTAGCATTCCTCTGCAGTGGGCCGCCGTCTGCCACCACGTGACGCTGCACCGCTGCTGCTCTGTTGTCGTTGACGCGTCCACAACGCGAAACCTGAAAGGGGACCACCGCCTGGTCCGTGCCCGCCCCCTGCAGTGAAAATGCAGTCCTCTAGAGCATCTGCGGCTGCTCTGGAGTCTGCCCGCTGCTCCCACAGGCCATGGACGCCGTGCTCTAGCTTCGACCTGCTTGCTGCTTGACCCCACGGCGAACGAGCGCGCATTCCCTGAGCGAGCACCTCGCCCCATCCACACCATGATTCGCTGCGCCCATCAACACCATGGCTCCGCCGTGGTACATGCCCCACACTCCACTACCGCACCCATTGGTCCTGCTCTGCCTTTGTTTACTGCTGTCAACACGCTGGCCGAGCAGCATAAACCCATCACTTCGACGCCTAGCTCTGCGCTCGGCCCTCTGTTGGGGAACATGTCCATGCAATGTCGTCACAAACTCATCGATCGAGCTCTCGTAGACCCTGCCACGCGCTGCTACACGAAAGCATTGGCTGCCCGTAAGGAAAGCTCGGGCCTAGCAGTTCTCAATTCACGATGTCCGCCAACTCTGCGATGTCTGCGATGCCTGCGATGCCTGCGATGCCTGCGATGCCTGCGATGCCTGCGATGCTTGTCATACTTCCCATGCCTGCGATTGGGCACATCTAGCACTGCGTATTCTAGCAATGACCCTGAACAGCCGAGAAGATTCACAATCTCCTAGTTTGTCATACCTATTTCGGTAAGCACACTGGCTGGTGCCCAGCTTTTTCTAGAACCTGAAAGCCTCGCTAGCATCCCGTCCTCGGCTGCGAATGCACCTCGTCACGCACCAGCCATATTTCTTTTCCCGAACCGCAGCAGCGCAGCTGTTGCACCCAATTCGGTCCCTTTGTGACATGCCTGCTCCACCTCTACCGATCGGCTTGCTCTGTCGCTCCCTTGGACCCCGCACCAGTGGTCTCGATAGTAATGACTGTGACACAGCACGAGGCCTGTAGGAATCAATCTCTTACGCTTTGGGCTTAGTCTCTCGCCTCCGACATTGTCCCGAATACTGTACACGGCTATGGTTGCTGTCTGACCTCCTTGCTAGGACAAACTGAGCTCTGACAGCTGCTGACATGCGTCTTCACATCTTGATCAGAAACGCAGAAAGTTCTCTGCCATAATCCGCCTCCTGACAACGCATCTATCAACGCCAATCTCGATACGAGCAATGAAGTGTCACAGCATACGCTACCGCCTTTGACTTGCGGGTGCTGTCCAAGGCTCGATCTATGGAGCTCTTCATTCCACGTACTGGTCGACTAATGCAGGTCATACTACTGCGCTCCTGCACCATGGTAGCGTGTATCTCTAGGGTCGGTCGATACATAGCAGTACGGTCGGATCATCTCAGTTCGGTATGCAATTACAACAGCACGACATTTGGTCTGGTATGGTCTGGTACTGTATCCGTCGCCACAATCCTTGACATCTTGCACCTCTCTTTGGTACAGGAACAGCAACAATAACAACAATAACAACAACAACAACAACAACAACAACAACAACAGCAGCAACCATTACATTCTCGATACACCCCTTGCTTTCGAACTCATGCTTATTGTCCGTTGCGAGCTTGCACAAACACAACTACACGCAACAGTACCTTGTCTGGAGTTTTCATGTCCATCTCTCGACTCTATTGAATCGATACAACACATCTTTTTGTTCCTTTTCCTCTACTGTACATGCAAGGATACCACAGAGCAGCAGTAGAGCTAGCACTGTGTTCGTACCGGCTCTGCACTAACAACCAATTTTTCCAGCGGCCTCATACACCACCACAGCCACTAGAAGCAGCTTGCGTACCGTTGCCTGCATTGCCCTGCCTGCCAGCGCTAGCGCCCACGCCTTGAACTGCCGCCGTAATCTCAGCTGCAGTGAGATCGTCCACCCTCAGCCCCAAGGTATTGATGCACCCCTTCTCATCGCTCTCATCGTCACAAGTGTTTCCCTTCGCCGTCGGATCCCCAACCTGCCCTGGTGCAAACGTACTCGCCTCATTGGCAAGGGCTGGATCACCTCCCACAGATGCAATCTGTCTTGCCAGCTCTTCTGCAATCTGCTTGTTCAGCGCCTGCGCGCCATCGCCAGCTGGATCCTGGTGCTGCTGAAGCGCAGCGATCTCGGGATTGACGGCTTGGAGAGACGCGCAAGGGACAGAAGCGAGGCCTACAGATCCAGTGTTGCGCTCCAGAGCGCGGAAGATCAGGGCAGAGGTCATGCCATCGACGTCCCCAGCGGCCTTTGCGTTGGTAAAAGCTTGGTCGGCTGTGGCCTGTTGCAGACAGTCGGCATCGGCGATGTTACCGGCACCGTTCTTCGCAGCCGCCGCACCAAGGAGCCCAAAAACGGCATCTTGGATGTTGTCCGGGTTGTTTTGGCCCAGGAGAGTGTTGACAGCTAGGACAACATTGCGATGAGCGTGTTCCTGAGGCACCTCGCGCTTTCGAAGGACAGCGATGGGGTTGGCGGCTACTGCGCCAGCGAGCATGACGGTAAGGATCTGGTGCTTCATTTTGAAGTAGTGTAGTAGTTTTTTCGTTGTATTCGTGATTTCAAGTTGATGTATAAGCACTTTAAAATAAGGTAAGACGGGCCAGCCGAAGGTATGCAGAAACGACAGTATCAAACGAACAGAACGATGGTGAACAACAACGGTAACATCGAACATCAGCTACATTTATACCTTCAATTCATCCACATCTCTTTATCCAAAAGCCATGTCGTCGATCAGCATCGGCTGGCAAGCGCTGCATCCTTTGCTCATGCCGTGGTCCTTCGACGTTTGAGCCTTGACGCCTGCCGGCCGCTCTGAGCACACAAAGCCGTAGCGGCAGCAAGGCTGGAGCGCGTAGCTACGAGCCTCATCTATCAGGGAATGGTTCATGCAATGCCTTGCCAACATGCAGGCGTTCGCGAAGCCTCGATCAGGCATAGCGTACGCTGTGATTGGTCGGACTCACTAGCGTGGTAGGTGAGAGGTGAGACGTCCCGGGGATCGCGGAGACGTCTTCTGCTTCATCTCGACTTCTGACGGCACCGCGACACGAGTGTGAGGAAGTGTGCTCGTACCTGCTACCTGTGAAATCACAGACTTTGCGACGCATGAGCTTGCAGCTCCTTGCGCTGGAGTTGCTTAGATGGAGTGTCTACTACCATTCTGTGACATTGGCCATCTTGAAATACAGAAACCTCACTTGGCATGCGCTCCTCTCAATGAAGGTCTGAGGGTTAAACTCTACAGTAGCATCCAACGACTTTGCCCGATGTCCAGTTCCATTGGAGGACTGCAACAGGCGCGACTTGCCTTGCAGTAATCCGGGGTATCTCACTCGTAATACCCAATCCAGTCAACACCGAAGCCCGAATCCATCCCCGCGAAAACTGGAATGACCGAGCTGTGCCCACTACAACTAGGCTTGTGTCCCCATCATGCTTTGGCCGTCAGGCACCGCTATATTTTCTTCCTGGTTCTTGTTGTTGTTTCTGTTGTTGTTTGGTGGCTTCCAACATAACCATTCGCTTCCAAACCCAGTGTGTCTCAGACAGGTCGACTCAAGACAAGTAAATTTTTCACAACCGTTCGGCCACACGGTGAGCTTCAGATCATGTGCGAGCATTCGCATTGCATATCCTATGTTCCTTGTACTGACGTACGCAGCGGCGACAGTCAAGCTGGACTTGATAGATATCTCAATCGCTGCCGAGTAGCCCACGTATTGTACAAACAAGTACCCATCGAGCCCCATTTCAAAGCCTTGAGGACATAGTCCACGGTCATCTTTCATTTCCTTTGAAACGTACAATCCATCGGGTCTGTCCCTCCCACAACGCACAGCTGGCAATGCCTATTTTCGGGTCGCACTCGAGTGCCACGACTCCACCAAAGTCAAGGCTGATCTCAGGACCCATGCACGCTCGCCATGTCGGAGGTGTCATTATCACGGGTGGCACTGGCGGCAACACATCACTAGATAGTTATTTTACACCGTCATCACTTGAACCTGACGAACTGCCATCACACACGTACGCAGCCAGTGGAAATGTCGAGGTACCACGAAGATCCAGTACCTTCACGGACGCAGTACGGAGGCCAAGCCTGACATTAAAGAGAAGCATATCACGTCTGCGCAGTGCATCAGGCTCACGCAGTTCCGAAAAACACAAGAGAAGCCAGAGCGATGACCACCCAGCTATGGCGACAACAAGATCAGACCCAACGGTACAGCAAAAGCCCAACCCAGCACCCGCACGGCCAAGCATGGGTTTAGATTGGGACCTGTACGAATTTACATCACGTCCAAAAAGTCCAGAACTAGAAGTCGTACCCGCGCCGCCACCAAAAGACCATCCTCGTGTCAACCCCAAAGCATCGATATACAGCATGTCAGCATACTCGGTTGTAACAGACTACGAACAGCCTCCTAGAAAAGAACCCCCGCCACCACTTCCTGGCCGATCCAAACGCGCAGACTCTGGCACAGCAATCGAGTTCGACAATGTACCCGCGGAAGAGCGACCGATGGGGTTTAAAGAGATCACAGCCATAAAAAGCTACAGGGACCGGATGGCGTTATATGAGAAGACTAGAAATTACTGGGCGAATGCAGAGCATGGGTTGGCGGAGTGGACGGGTCGCACTGGTGGGCCGAGAACTACGCAGTTGAGGAGAGAAGCGAATTGGCTATGATTATCTGGCTATCAACAAGAAATTCACTGCTGTCGAACGTGCCCATTGGTTGTATGCGCTGGTCGCTTACATGTTTCTATCGTTCTTTCTTTCCGTCATGTCACTTTTCCGCAATAGATACCCTTCCTTTTTTGCATTTTGAAAAACCAAGCTCCTCAGCCTAGGAGACAAGAGCACTTTCTAACTCTAAGCATTGTGGCTCGTGCCTTAATTGCGCCATACGCGGGGCTTTACCCGGCTTAAGTTGCTTAATCTCGACACCCATTTTGCAACGAAGCGCTTCAATCACAACGAGCATTCTCTACTCATCCGCAACACATTAAATATCCTCATGCAGCAGCAGCAGTCCTCGCATGTACTATATCTTGTTGAACCTCCCCATGAGATCCATCGTCGTTGCCGGACCGCTTCGCCGCCACTAAATGGTCACTCGACTCAAGATGCCGGCGGCTACATGTATATTGATTGAGGGTCCATGCGCGCAATCCCACTGTACTACTTGTACATTGGTTTTTTCATTAATGTTTTGTTTCAGGTTATTGCGGGTGACGAACCGTTCTATGGACCTTCACTCCAGTGCTGTTTGCTTGCTGGCAGACGTCAGGCTCTAATTTACGAGGCGCTGTATATAGTAACCTGGCAGCCTCACCACCGTAAAATCGTCCGTAAACTCATCTCCCATCATACTGCTCCTTCTGAACAGGAAATCAAAAACACAATTCGATATGTTTGGCAAAGCGGCAATTCTGAATGCGCTCGTCAGCGCTGTGTCCGCTGGTACACTCCATTCTTCCACGAGTACGCAGTACGAAGACGAGCTAACAGAATATAGGTACCATCCTCTGGGATGGCCGCTTCAATGACTTCACCAGCTCATCTGACCTCAACAAATGGTCGTGGGCCAACCAAGTCGGCCCTTACCAATACTACATCCACGGCTCTGGGCCCGTAACATCCTACGTCAACCTATCGCCCTCATACAAGAACGCCGGCGACACGAACTCGAAGCAAGGCGCCAAAATCACCATCGACAGCACCGCGAAATGGAACTCAGACATGTGGCGCACCGAGCTGATCCCGCAGACCAAAGCGGCCATCAACTCAGGCACCGTGTACTACCACTTCAGCATCAAGAGGGGAAGCACCAACGTCCCGAGCGCGACTAACGAGCACCAAATCTGCTTCTTCGAGAGCCACTTCACAGAGCTCAAGTACGGCTGGATCAGCGGCGAGCAGGGCACGTCCAACACCAACCTGCAGTGGATGGTCGGCGGCCAGAGCAAGTGGAAAGCCGAGCTCAAAGCAGACGAATGGCACAACGTCGTCTACGAAATCGTAAGTTGTTGACTCCCCACTTTCGCGCAGCCGGTGCGGCGCTTTCAAATCGCTAACACGACCCAAGAACTTTTCCTCCCAACAAGTCTCCTTCTGGCACTCCACTGGCAATAACTCGCTCGTCAAGACCGCGGGTCCCGTCTCGGCCAGTACTTCCAGTAACGGCGCGGACTGGCATTTGGGTGTGCTTCGTCTGCCGCGCCAGGGCAACGACGGGACGGGTGCCGAGGACTGGTTCTTCAGTGGTGTCTATGTTGAGAGCGGATCGCTTACGACTTCGGTCGTTAGCCCCAAGTAAGCGGCTGTGCAGTGCGATGAGAGTGGATTGCTGTCTTCATGGTGCATATATATTTGGATTTCGAAGTGGGATATGGGAATACTCGTATACATGAATAAAGAAGTCGCTATCTACCGCATCCTCATCTACATAGGTCGACAATTTGTTTCAGGCCACTCCTCTCCCTTCCTGCCGTTGTAGGCCCCGTACTTTCTGTTCTTCTCCTCGTTCATCTTGTGCACCGGACACTTCTCCTCCCGTTCTAGTGTGACATGTTGATGGTCGTCGCCCTTGCACATACCTGATTCGCATGGGAAGTGGTCGGTGTGCTTGCAGTCTCGCTTGGCTTCACGCTGGCAGTGGAGGTAATGGAACTCGTACGATGTGCACATGTTTCGTGGTGGTTGGTTGGCACTGGATTGGAAGGACCTTGTAGGGTTATAGGGACTGTGTGTGAATAGTTTCTTGTAAAGCAGCTTGGATATACAAATAGTCAATTTCCCAAATTCAAACCCGCTATTGAAATCTCACTAAACACAATGTCACCCACAACACCCAGCACATGCAGTGTCATGTGTGATCCTGAGCTTCAAACGTCTCGAGTACCATTTTCTCCATCATCCAATTTTGTCAATCTTCTCTCTTCTCTCCCCAAAGTGGTTTCTCCTACGACTGCAGCCTGATCTGCCCCTCGTCCTTCTTCAGGCCAAACTTGCTCAGTCTGATCCTCGGCACAGTGCCAGCCAGTACGAGCACACTTGCAACAATGACTGCCCAGTGCTGCATGTGCGCTACGTTCAGATTGTACGTTGTCCATGTCGCCGCACAGATAGTCGCAAGTCCTAGCGTCGCAATTACATAGCCACTCACCCTGTGGTACTTGTAGATGCTCTTCGCTTTGTCGACACCGCCATACAGACTAGGGGTGTAGTACTGCGTAAAACCAATGATGGCCTGGATGTAGACCAGGACGTAGAACGCGAGGCCGAGGATCGCGTGAGGCGACTTGAAATGCTCGTGCCCTGGGCCAGCTTTGTTCATTTCGATGATTACAAGACCGGCGGTCAAGGCGGACGTGCCACCGACATGGAAGAGGAAGTGGGCGAGTGTGCCGGAGCGCTTTTGTTCAGGGGTGTGGGTAGGTTGGAGGACGAGGGCAGCTTGGACGGCGAGGAGGAAGCCGGCCGAGTTGAGCAGCTGGAGAACACGGTCAGTGAGGGCTTATTCGGAAGATGTGTGGAGCTTACAGGATGGGCTGAGAAGAAGATGAGCTTCTGAGATAGGATGCCTCCCCATATGATTGCTGCGAGCTGTTGTAGTTTAGTAAGATTCCACCATGACTATAATGCTTTAGGCAGAACTCACGATCCATATGCCTCCTTGTGCAATAGCCGCGGTGCCTACAGCATGTCAGTCAAGTGCGTCAACCACTCAATCTTGTGTACATACCTGTCCATAGATTTTGGTACAGTGGCTGTCCATCAGGTTGACTCGCGTCACCTCTCCGTCCTAGAAGTGGCTCCTCTTCGCTCTGTCCACGCGCCGCAGCTCCATTTGGAGGTATCCCAGTTGCTGATGCCATTTTAAATCGCCTGGGTTGCCGGTATGGTCGAGGTTGAAAAGGAGAACTTCACAGCAGAGCTTGACGTGCAGGTAGTCGTCTCCGACAACAAGCGGGGTCAGACGGACTTAAACTGTCAGTCGTGAATGATGTTGCATCCAACTTAGATGACGTTAGAGAACCCCGTACATTACAGCCAATCAGCAGCAAGCCAACGGTAAGCCGGCGCCATGTAGCTTTCCTTAACGCGTCCCAAGCGTGCATTTGGCTGACAAACTGGACGGAAAGTGGAGAGTCGTGATGTCGAGCATCGTCTAAAGTGGTGTGTAGAGCCGCTGGCTGTGGGGTAACGAACATGGATCAATTGTAGAGCAGTCGTACACAATGAGAAGGTGCAGGTTCGCAGCGTTGGCCGCATTGTAACGCTGATGGGCCAGTACTGGAGTTTACAGTGTCACTTCGACTGCACAGTCAAAGGGCAGCCATTTTGAGATGGAACCCACGTGCAGCTTCAAACCTCCCATACCTGCCTAGTGCTCAACATACATGGAAGATCATCTTCGTATCTTGCACACGGCACTGTTTCTGCGAGCCAGCCAACGACATTTGACGCTAGCTTAGCGTGTCATCGCATTCGCGTCTGTGCTCACAGAGAGCTTCACGGTGAATTCAGCTTTGCGCGCGCAAACAACAGCTGGGCCGCGCAGGAGCACCTCACCACCCACAATGCTCACCCCCCGCTAGTGATGGGCGTTTCCTCTTCTCAGCCCTTTCCCAGCTCGCAAGATCCTGTCCTCAGCTCGAACACAGCGAAAACTGTCGCAGCTCCCAGCCACGCCGAACGCGTGCCCCGCTATAGTAAGTGTTAGCGTGTCGACAAGTTGCATGGATGCTTCTGCGCGTGGCTCGAACTGGTACTGTCTCTGCGACGCTCTTGCTGACACATTGGACTCATAGCTCCGACCATGGACGACGAGGCAGCTTCGCAACAGCTTATGAGTGAAGCTCGCGCTCCCCACACGACCGACTACGAGGGCCCTGCAATTCCACTCTCGCTCGACGAAGCTTTACAAGGTACAAACACGAAAACACCTGGGTCCAGCGCAAAAAAAGCCAAGAAGCCAAGGAGGAAGCCGCCTACCGCCTCACAGATCACCTCACAGATCAATTCTCAGGACGCCTTCTCCGGCTCGCCGCTCCCTCCCTATTCTCTCAAAGAATCGCAGACCTTTGTGGGCCCTTCGCCTTCGAAAAGCCAAGCGTTCCCGTCCACCATGTCTTCCACTCAGATCGAAGTGCCCGCCACGCAAACCAAGCTGCAACTTAATCCTACGCCTTCGTCAACCCCTTTGACAGCAAGTCAAGCAGTCGCTGCCGGCTCATCGTCAAAGAAGAAATCGAGAAAGGGCAAGAAGAAGACGCAAGCTGAGTCCAACCTAGACAACAATATGCGGGAGGAAAATTTACAGCCAGACGTGGGTTCGCCATCCGTTGGCACAAAAGCGCACAAGCCACGTAGGAAGGAGCAAGCATTAAGTAGCCAGGCTGGCCACGCAGACACAACAGCCGAGCTTGACGCCATACCAGCTACGCCTTACGAAAAAGCGACCGAAGAAACCATAGCTTTACCATCGAGTACAACGGAGGGTCAAACGCGCCAGAAGCGACGCGTTAAGAACAAGTCGCGCAGTTCGGTGAACGGTCCAGATCTCAACCATAACGGAATCGTTGAAACGCCCGCAGCAACGCAAGAAGAGGCACCCAGTGCAAGAACTGAAGGCAGGCACGAGGATGCCCGCATTTCAGACGCTGAACAACCACCGTTGATTCCTATGGCTCTACTCGACAACCTGAAAGCCGAGAAATCACAGTCTTCGCCAGCGGGTTCGGCGTTGAGGAAAATTCGGGAGCTGCCTGAAAGCGGAGTGAACGCAGAAGCAGGATCACAACTAAATGCCATGGACGCTGCTACTCCAGTAAAAACTCCGGGCGCCAAACAGAGCGCAAGAAAGAGGAAGTGGTCGAAGAAAGGCAAGCAAGCTGCAGAAAACCCTCTGCTAGATTGGGATCTCCAAGTTCGAAATCTCGACGAGACCCCCACACAGCCTTTTCATTACGGAAGTATTGACGAGCTCGAGCTGCCTTCAGGAGACGAAAACCATAGCGGCAGCAAGACAGAACCAACCAGGTCACGCCATAAGAGAAAGTCGACAAATGGCAAGAAAGCTTCACGACCCAGCGTTGGAGGGCTTCCTAAGACGCCAAGTCACAGGAACTCACGGAGCAGAGCTGACCCCAACCGCAATTATCAGCGTGATCGCGACGACGATGAACGCACAGCTGCCGAAATAGCTCTTGATAGTTCACATGAGCTGGGTCAACCGCCTGACAAACGCACGAGTGGAGAGTACACCGCCGACGAGAAGGAATTGCTCCGCAGAGCCATCAGAGACTACCAAGAGCGAAATGGTCTCGAGGTTGCGGACCTTGTCGAGATCATTCAGTGGAACCATGTTCGTAAGAAGGAAATGGGAGCCAACACGACGGATCAGACGGAGGTGCAGTACAAACAGGAAAGCTCTGCATTCTGGGATGATATCAATAGCGCTGGACTAACGCGCCAGAGTTCGGACATCAAGAGGCATGTTCGTACCCGATACCATATCTGTCAACGCGGGCACTGGTCAGAAGAGGAGGATGAGACGTTGAGAGCACTCGCCAACAAGCACCCTGGCCAGTGGAAACTCATCGCAACAGAACTCAATCGGCTCGAATTGGACGTCTACAACCGCTGGAAAGATTATGTGCGACACGGTGAAAACCGTATTACCAAACGTTGGAGTAAAGATGAAGAGGAGAACTTTGTCAGCGTTCTCTCCACTGTCTGCCAAAGAATCGAGGACCACCGAGCAGAAACGGGAAAGCCGCCTCTTGACGACTACACGCCCATGATTAACTGGCACGAAGTGTGTAGGGAGATGGGCGACACTCGCAGTCGCTTGCAGTGTCAATCAAAATGGAAGCTGTTGAGAGCCCGAGAACCACCAGCTACTGTAGACGTCGAGATCAAGCCGAGAAAGACGCCGGAGCCAGGCCAGGTGGAGGTGGAGGAACCACAAAAGAAGCGTCGCAAGTCGAGGGCAAAGAAGGAACGTGAGTCAGTGGACGCATTCGCTAAAGCTAGCCCACCTGGTCCGGAGGACATGCTTTGGGGGGACAAGTTCGATCTCATAAGCCACGTTGTCGAGCAAGTGGTCACGGATGGTTGCGAGACGGACAGCCAGATTGTCTGGCAGGACATCGCTGAGAGCATGAAGCAGACATGGTCTGTACGCACGCTGCAAACCGCTTACAAGGAACTGCGGCAGCTTGTTGACGAACAAGAAGACCTGATGGCTTCTCTCCGCGCTCTTTTCGCATACATGATGGAGAACCACGAGTTTGAGATGGAAGAAAGATATACTCCTTCGTTGGAGCTAGATGCAGGGGCAGAGGATGCGCCCACCCCCAACTCTAGCAAGAAGAGGAAGAGGGAGCGCGGTACGGAGTCTGGCAAAGCTTCAGCGAAACGGAACAAGAGTGCACCGAGTGCTACGAAGGCATTCAAGTCGAAGGAGATGATCACTGACAGTGACAACGCGGAGAGCGAGGTGGAGGTGTGATGCAGCTTTACATTCTATTCTGCACGAACGGCTCTTGGTACGGTATTGCATTGAGGAGGATGATATACTGCTCCTGGATGTCATGGACCGGGAGCATGCGAGCGATTCGCAAGATTTAGGTTGGACTGGTTTGTGTCTGAGAGTAGCCGTATTATACCCATACCAACATACTGTACAGCTGGAGGGAACCCGAAGTTGAAAGCTTCACATGAACGCTGAGCAAGGTGAGCCTTGTCGCACTTTATACAATGCACGAGCGTTTCTCACGAACTCTCCCGAACCATGGATCCTCTGTTACATTTCTGCAATCAAGCTTTGTCACAATCTATAATGCTTGAAAAAGAGCTTTACCGCTTTACCGCTTTACATGTTCCTGGGGAAGTGGGACGAAAAGTCCGAGCGACAAGTCTGTCGATCATGCGACCGTGCGAAACGAGCGCAGTGCGTGGCAGGTACAGATCTACTGGTGTCAGATAGACGTGAAACGGCCGTACACTGCTCGGGCCTTCAGATGGAGATGGCGGGCGGAGCATCTAGATTTCCAAGCTTTGTCGGACTACAAACGCACAGTTGCACGCAGTGTTCCTCTCACGGAGGACCGACCGTACTGGAGCACGGCACTGGTGGTGGGAGGCCTGAAAGAAATAGCATGTGCACATCTGTTCGAATTTGGATTGCGAGAGCGCTACCGTCTGCACGACTCGTGCTCATGACGATGGGCTTGCAGTGCCTGTAATGAAGATCAAACACCGCAAACGCGTCCACAACCATTGCATCGTCGTGGAAGCAGCAGGGCCGGCCGTGCAATCTAGGCGAAACGGTTGTTTGAACAAATGATCAACTTGGATCGGACTTTTGTGTGTCGCAGAGGCCCTGCGGTACCCCTGACGCCAGCAGGATGGATGACAGGGATGTGCGCGGAAAGGCGGCCGAACAGCGAAGGGCAAACGTCAGCGCCAAGACGGCGCCGCCAAATGGAGCCCGAGAAAGAGGTTTGGTAGGCTAAGGCGAGCGCCATCAAGTGTCAAGATGCGATGTCCGGTACGGAGTACAGCTGGCCCGAATACGACAGAGAGGAGGGAGGGGAGAGAGGGTCGAAGAGGCCTTCTGTTCTTGAGGGTGGCATATGGGACGACACCAAGACGACAGTTGCATTGAGCGGAATTTCTTGGCCATGTCCACTGCATGGTATTGGTGCTACATGCCAGAGCAGTGAGGAGAAGCGTCCGCCTCTGGGCCATGTGACGCGCTCGACAAGAGGGGCCAGTGGACTCGCTAACCGCCTGTCGAGTGTCTCGCGCTGTCAGAAGCGCGGGCTGGAAGAAGGAACGTATTCTTCAAGCAAGCACGCGACAGGCTGCGCAGCGCTGTCCTCCATGCATGGCCACCTCTCTCACTGCGGCACCATGCATTCCCCGTCGGCACGGTGGCTCCAGCGGGCACAGGCATCGCCGGGAGACGCCAGGAGTGGCGCGCAGTCGCTGAAGGGAGGTCGAGCTAAGCTCCTGCCTTCTTGGCACTCGGGGCGGCGTCGTAGGCGTGCCCTGTCTGCCCTGCAAACTCGCGAGCCGCGTCGCAAGCGTGCATGTTCCTGAGAAATGCCGGTGGAGACATTTCCTTAAGTGCTCCTGGGGAGACAAAACCCATATCTGGCGCCATCCTCCTCCTCTTGCACTGCCTTTTGTTTGCTGTCTTCTGTCTCTCGACGCTTGCACTTGCACCTGCACTTGCTTGCTGCCGCCTTTCTTTGTCCTGCCCGGCTCATTTATAGCAGCAGCCTCGTACCCAGTATCCAGACTCACACTTAGCGGCCGCAGCGATCAGCGCAACGCACCGGTCGCAGTTGGTTGGGCACTAGAGACCCTGCAGGAACGGCGATGCAGACAGCTTGAATTCAATTGCTGCTCTCCTTTTGCTCCTTGGACACGCCCACCTACTACGCTCCTTGTCACCCCACGCCCTCGCACACCGGCACCATGCCTCCTCGCGACGCCAACTGGATAGATGTGCGTAGCCCTCCGTCACACCCGTGTCCCATGAGCATCAGCATGAACATCAGCATGAACATGGACATGAACTCCCCCTGCTCGTGTCACTGCGGCTAACACCCTACCCTCCAGGGCCTGCGCGGCATTGCCTCCTTCATGGTCGTGTGCGGCCATCTGTGCACCGCTCTCGTGCCTTGGCTGCACTCGCCCGCCCCCGACGCAAAGACGGCGCCGCACCTCTTCCAGCTCCCCTTCTTTCGCCTCGCCGTCGGCGGCCGCAGCGCCGTAGCCATCTTCTTCCTCGTCACCGGCTACGTCAACTCGATCGGCCCCATCAGCAAGTCGCGCGCCGGCAACCACGATGCCGCCTTCACGGGCATTGCGCGCTCCGCCCTCGCCCGCTCTGGCCGTCTGGTCCTCCCCACCATGGCTGCCACCTTTGTGACCTGGTTCATGGCCAACACGAACGCATACCACATGACTAAGCATGTCGACTCGACGTGGATTCGCCAGGGCTGGCACAGGCAGGAGCCGACGCTGTGGGCCGCTTTCAAATCGCTGGTCAAAGTCGAGACGGAAACGTGGACAGTCGGCTGGAACGAGTACGATGGCACACAGTGGACCCTGCATCTGTTCTTGGAAGGCAGCATGCTCGTCTACACGACCATGTTTGCCACTGTCATGGTCAAGCCCAAGGCGCGCATGCTGATTTACGCCGTGCTGTACATCTACTTCTGGCAGATGGGCGAGGGTGAGCAGGATCCATGAAAGAATCGAGCGAGCAACCAGCTAACACAACCAGGCCTTGCAATTGGAGCGCTCAAGGGCCTCAACATCGTCACAGGCATGTTCGTCGCCGAACTCCACAACCACTACAAGGACTCCGCCACCTCGGTGCTGCCCGCGCCCGTCCCTGCCATGATGATCGTCTTCGGCATGTTCCTCGCTGGCTACCCCCAGGACAGCCCCCAGAACGCCCACTGGTCGCACGTCATGCAGAGGATCATGCACAGCATCACATGCGACAAGTCCGACGTCCGTCGCTACTGGGACCATCTCGGCGCGTCCACCGTGCTTCTCGGCATCTTCTTCTCCGCGAGAGCCCGTAAGGTGCTCACATCGCCAGTTTTCAACTTTCTCGGCCGCGTCAGTTTCCCAGTCTACCTGTTGCACAACACGTTTATCAAGTCGGTCCTCACGTGGATGATCTACCTCCCGTCCGCTATGAACCCGCCGCGCAACGAGAAGGGCGAGCAGCTGGACCTCCAGCGCGGATCCACGACGCACATTTTCATCGCAGTGGCCGTTTTCTTCTACCTCCTGTACCGCACCGCAGCGCTGTGGATCAAGCACGTCGATCCTATATGCGCGAACATGGTCAACGCCGCAACAAAGTGGGCTTACGGCGAGCCCCAGCAACGAGAGCCCCGGCCGATTCTTTCCAACGGGAGCGCGTCTCCCAAGCAGATATCTGTGCTACCCTCATGAGGCTAATAGCCATGTCGGCAAACTCCATTCTTGTGCATCATCAGCGGAGCGAGTTCTCTGCGCTTTCCACCACAGCGTATCACATTTAGTACCATCCATCTCCTATCTTGTATAACGACACTATCATCAGCGAGCGCCTAAGCATACAACAGCAAGCGGCCAGTGAGCGATTTATTTCCTACCACGTCACGCAAAATTTCTTTGGAGTTGAAGAGCATCTGCAGCAGCATTTGGTTGGACTCATTTGCATACGCAGCGTCGTTGAATATCAGGTTTCCATCTTGGCCAATGTGTTGGAGAGGAAGATAAAGAGGGCAGATGTAAGATCAGCAAGGGGTTGCTCGAGAGGAATGGTGGAACATCCACTATAAGTAGATGTGAAGAAAATATACAGACATCATCCACATCTCGCCGTCTTGATCGAGTAGTCGATATTGCCATGCCTCTACCTTCCTTCTACATGTCCTTCATCGTACAGTCGTTATACACTACATACCACACGCAGTACAAGTATCGTCGCCACCAACTCGACCTCTATCACTCCGCTTCACCACATCCACGCCAAGCAACCAACTCCACAATACATGTAAAAACCGTCGACTACAGTAGTCCACGTGGGTCACGATAAAAATAACCATATCCAGAACACGCAGATGCACAAGTAAGTGGGAGTCAGAGTCGCGCGAACCGAATACTTCTATCCGGTCCCGAGACCCGAGACCCGAGACCCGGGGTACGGTGGGTAGCTGATGGGGTGGTGCGGAGCACGTACGCGTTGGGTTGCTTGGGTAGTGTTGTGTGCTGGGTGTGCTGTTGTAGTGTGGTGTAGTCTAGTTTAGTTTAGTTTAGTGTGTAACTGTAGTTATAGACGACAGCACGCGATACACGCACAGTGTAACATCAGTCCAGGGACGTCGTAGTCTCTGTCTTGACTTGAGCTAGAGATAGGTGGCTAGCGCCGTCTTTTAACTGCTTCTAGATGTTGTAGTTGCTTTCTGGCTAGGTTGTTTAGTTGATGTGGATTCGTTGATAGAGAAGGTTGGATAGGAGGTGAAGCACTAGTGGATGTTACTGTAATGTCAAGATTAAGTAGTAGTGTCTTAGGTGCAGGAAAACTCCATCTGTAATGTTTTGTTGCTAGACAAGTGACTGATGTCGTCGAAGCTTGCAGTGTACTAGGAAAGCCAAGGTAAAGCGTGTAATTGCTGTGTTAGAACTTCTGCTATAGTTAGACGGCACAACCTACTAATAGGTGCTAGTCTAACTTAGCAGAATCTATACAGCTCGACTTTCACTTCACTTTAGGGAATAGGCTTTCTACTATAAGTAGATAGCTACATCTGCTCTTTTATAGCTCCTTGTCTGCTATTTTGTTCACGCCTTCTTAAATATATTAGCTTTCTAGATTGCTTCCTTTTGTGCTTGTAAAGTCTGCCTCACATGGTAGCTAAAGATAATAATCTTATTATCTACATAGCCTCCTAGTATCCTATCTACATTGCTAGTGCACTTAAATATATCTTTACAATCTATTTACTAAGCGTAAAGACTCTAATTTAGCGCAGACAAATTTGTTTAGGTTTAGTGTTTTTGATGCATTTGAGTAGGTGTAAAGGGAAAAGGGACATTTGTTGCTGGTATAGCTTACCGTTGGTCGTGCTTACATACCGACAGTGTTTTATACATGTGATGCACGTAGTGCTCGAAGTGCTTGAAGTGCTCGAAGTGCTTGTGGTCGCTGTGCTAGCAAGCACCTTTTTAGCTTCCCATGAGACAGACGTAACTCCTGAGCTCATAGATAGTTCATCCGATTTGTTCACTCATCTGTTCACCCACGGTCATTTTCACCAAAAGTGCGCCAAACCCTGGGAAATGGAGGCACCGTTACATGTTCGCCCACAAGGTCAATACGTTTGGAGACACCAACCACATGGGTTCGCTCTACGGTTACATTAAGACTATTCCCATAATCCAGTGGCTATTCAACGCGAAACCAAACAATCCGCGACCATGGATGACAAACCTTCGAGGCTGCGCATACGTTCCCCAAATCGTGTATGATTATCACACCCAGACCATTGGGGTCAAGTCTCAAGAACCCTTTACTATGCGCAGTGGAGGTCTCAAGCCAAGGGCTCAGATCGTCGCCGCCATGAACCAATTGGGACTCGACAACGTGGATGGTCCATTCGAACCGGAACAGATGTGTGACGCATGCGCTATGCTGGGCCCCAGGACCATTGCTTCTTTCGGATCTAAATGCGAGCAAATCCCGGATGAGAACTGCTGTCGGCCCTGCAGACTGTTTGGCCGCCCGTGCTGTAGTTACACTAAGAATGGGGCTGTTAGAGGCACGGGAAATCTTTCAGGAAGCACGATTACGGGTACAATCAAGAATCTAGTCAACGGGACACCTGCTGATGTCGCCTTGAATGAGACGTGTCGAGCGGCACCCCATTTTACTGTGCTCATACAAGTTTGATGAGCTATTTTATGATTGGAACTAACTACAGAACATTCTTTTCATCATCATGGTTGTTGTTGTCGACCTACATATGTTAACAGAGATTCTGGTGCCTACAACTTTTACGACAACAATTAAACCACAAGCAGCAATAAAGTGAGGCGAATACACCAAGAAGACCAGCGGGCAGCATATATCAAAGCTGGGTAAGGGAGGTACTCACAGGCTTCGTCACCCTCGTCTTCGTCGTCATCGTCATCGTCGTCATCATCATCGTTGTCTTCGTTGTCTTCTTTGTCGTTGTCGTTGTCGTTGTCGTCATCTTCGGTAGCGGCGGGAGCGAGAGGGGGCAACACGCCCCAGTCTTCTTCCTCTTGTTCTGTCATGTGAAATTAGCATCAGTCCATTGAAGCCATGTTTCGAGAGACTAAGGATGACGGCTTGTGCGAGTATGCCTGATAGTTCCGAGCTTCACATGCAGTACGTACGCTCTTCTTCCGCTGGAGGCGGGGCTTGCGGTGGGAATGGCCCTGTGATTATTTTGGTATCAAGTACAATGGTAATGCTCGGTGCATGGCTGCAGCACATACATTCATCTTTAACATCTAGACGGAAATGTCAGTCAGCAATGTTCTCGAGGGGTGGTTTTGGGTGACTGGAGAATGCTTCGTTCGGAATCAGCTACTTCTAATGCGTAGCACTCGCGAAGTGTGCACGATTATGAGATGGATGATGGAGATGAACGAGGAGGTGAGAGCTTACCTTCTGGCTCAGGCGTGTAGCCTGAGACGTAGGCGAGGCCGACAATATCTCTGCCGCTGCTCATACAATTATTCACAATCTGCAGTCTCACCAACTAAGATGCTCACCTCAATCAGAGGGTTGACGCAATTCGGCGCTAATCTCGAGGGCAGGCACGATTGAGGAAGGCACGGTCGAGCGACGAAAGACACCCACCACATCGAATCAAGCAGCAGACACACTTTCGTTAGTGCCACCACGTCTCGAGCCTTGAATTGAACTGGAGATAGTTGGGCAGCACGGTATTGACTGCCTCCTGACATTGTATTGGGTGTAGCCGACTGGCTCTTCAATCGAGATGGAAGAATAGACAGAAATCAAAGCACTAGCAAACATAGCCATATAAAACGAAGGTCAAGCAAGCATCAGTATGTTAGCTGCAACAAAACCTCATCTATAACATCATTATCATTAAGAACATACATGTAGCGAGTGACCAATATTATCGAAGCTAGTAGGGTATCAGAAAAGAAACAATCCAAGCGCATCATCCCGGCATAAACACAGCCGAACACAATAGCATGAAGCAAGAAACCATGAACAGTTCGTTAGTCCTCCTCTTTCTTTGTGTTCCTGAAACCATGGTGGCTCATGACGTAATCGTCAAATGTTGATATGTCCCTGTTTACATGTTCTGGAGAACCTGCGCGTTGACCGCATGTTGAACCGGATCAGGCTGCTGTTGGCCAGATGGTCCTACTTGGCCAGATGGCCCTGGTTGTCCCTCATTCAGCACTCCAGGTAGACTGAAATCACCCGAGTTGGTTGGGCCCGGCATAAAAATAATCTTCGAGCTCGCAGATTTGGCCATCGCCTGCATAGCCTCAAGGTATCTGATCTGCATTGCTGGCGCACTACTTAATATGTCCGCCGCCTGACGCATGAGCTTAGCAGACTCTACTTCGGCGCGGGCGGCAATGACTTTGGCTTCTCCGGTCCTCTTGGACTGGGCGGCCATGGAGAGGGAATCCTGCAAGTCTTGGTTGAAAATCAGGTCCTTGATGAGCATGGACTCGACCTCAACACCCCAGCCAGCAGACGTCTCCTCAATAATTTCACGGATTGACTGAGCGATCTCCTCACGGCGCTCGATGACATCTTGAAGCACACGCGCACCGACGACGTGGCGGAGTGTTGTCTGTGTGCGCTCGACGAGCGCTTGGCGGATGTTGGAGATACTGAAGGCGGCCTTGTGCGGCGAGGTGATGCGATAGTAGATGACCGAGGTAAGTTGCAAGGATACGTTATCCTTGGTCATGCAGACCTGCTTAGGAACTTCGACGATCTGGATCTTGACATCGACCTGGAGAAGCTTCTCGGAGAGAGGGTTGATATAGACAAGACCCGGGTCGACAGCGCGGGCGAATCGACCGAACTTGGTGACGAGACCGACGTTTCCTTGGTTTACGGGCTGGTAAGGGTTGGGGCAGCAGATACAGCATGGGATGGCGCCGAGGGTACCAACAACACCACCGAGAGCGTTGACCTGGGTGGCATGAGTTGTATTCAGAGACAGTGAGGTGCTCAACTTACCATTCCACCGTACCAGCCGTGGTTGTCGGCGTCAGCATCATCAGGTTCGATGACCCTTGCGTAGCTAGGCTGTAAGTCCTCACGTCGAGGAGGCTGGACTTTGACGATGGGCTCCTCAGTACGGCGCGCCCCAGCACCGTTGGTGCCGTTTACGGGCATTGGAGCTTTGCCGTTGTCTTCCATTGTGCCTGCGGTTGTAGAGATACTTTGTCTGTCTAAAATGGGTCGGGATGAAGATGTAGTGGATTCAGCGACGGTTTGTGAGTCGTTCATATGGGGTGGCACCATGATGGAAGGTGGTTGCTGCTTTATACATCTGACACTTCGATAACAAGCAGCTGCGGGGAAGCTAGTAGCACATAGTGGACCCCTGCACATGCATCTGCAGAGCGCCAAAGCTTGGCCTCTTTTGGAGGCTGTGCTGGAACACCATCGTAGAACCATTTGACAACCACCTCAGTAGCAGGGTCGCAACGCATCTTGTTCAGGATCTCGAATACTGAACTGAAGATTGCAATGCGCGCCTTTCATGGTCCCTATTGCGACCACCTACCTGCCGTTGTTCGCTGGTAAACGCACATCTCAAACCCTCACGCTTCAACACCGAGTACAATCGATCACACGTCCGAGCGCCACGTGAGATCGGCACAGCAACCCCAAGGCCTCCCATCCGCAGTCCCAAGCAGCCCACAAGTCGGTTAACACGGGTGCCACATTCCGACCAAACCCAATCTGCATCGACCGGTGTGCTCGTGACGTAGCCAATTCTACAAGAATCTGCCTCACTGGCTCGAGAAGAATTGTATCCTCCATACAGAACTCGTCTCGCAGACGTTCGCAGTATCTCCGACATCGATACGTCAATAGTTCGCGTTTTCGGCACACCATAGAGCATCACGCGCCGCAGTAGCGCCACAGCGTTAGATTCGGCTCAGCCTTACCGGTGGCGTCGCCGAAGTTTCGAAGCGTCAAAGAAGCTTGTGAGGCTCATGTCCGTTCGCGGGTCACCAGGCAGGACGTGTTTCTCGGTGGATCACTCCAGAGCTGCGGTGTCGGAAATGGCAAGGATTGAGCACAGTGGGAATAACGGCGCAGTCGCGCTGATGATGTTCCGAGCTTCTGTGTTGGCGCGCCTGATGTGGTAAGATACGAGGCTGTACAACTGTGTTGCTCAGGGTCTACCTCGTTATTCCCATGCCGTCTGTTCACGCGGAGAGCAACTCAAAGAATCACTGAAATCTGCCTGGGGGTTTGCCACGTGGATTTTGCGCACATATCCAAGTTCGCAATCTTCGTATTGGCTCTTGACCGGTGAGTGTTTAACCACGTATACGAGCATTGCTTCACACTGCAGCTGCACTGCCCCTCTGAGGCCTTTTCTCACGATATAGACTCAAGAGCTCACCGAAAAGCTTATCCTGGTCGTTTGTCGCCCTCCGATTTGAATCTGACAGAGCGGCGTTGTAGCATAGCCGGTGGTATTATGTCCGACACAACGTGCTCGCCAGAAATCGAGTCCTTGCCGCACCGCAGTCACGGGCGCCTAAGCGCGCCGTACGACTTAATTAGAAACCAACTCAAGCCATAGTCCCTCATGCCTCACCCAAGCCTCCAAAGCAAAGAACAGTGCCTCTCGCGCTCTCGAAGGAGTCGACGCCGAGATTCCAGCACAGCGCTTCTCACGCCGCGACAAGCTTGGGAAAGACAACATCCGATTAAATAAACAGGATTGCGCTTCAGAATAGTAAAAAAAGTTCGTTATCTTACAAGGTAATTGGCTCCCATTTCGTCTGCTGTAAACCGGCATACTGCTTTACCCAGCATTGTGTAGACTCCAAAACTAAGCTCCGGAGATGGAAGCAAGAAGGCACGCTGTCAAAACAAAAGGTTTATCAACCATATTGGGTTTTCTTAGCACTGTTTAGGGTATACGCTTAGGAGGAGATAGCACATAAATCCAAGTCGAAAAAGGAGAAGGCGCTGTATCGAACACACACTGCAGTCGAGCCAAATCGAGACAGTGATGGATACTCCGAGACCTCCAATATCTGGTTTCAGAACCCAGAAGAACATCCAGCGAGTCAACTCAGCTTGCAAAGAAGCCAGCGCCACTAACAACAAGAATGGATACGGGCAACTGCAACAGCTAATCCTCTCTTATCCTACCAAAAGTCAACACCAAACCTTCAACACAAGGCTGTCCTACTTACCACTTGTTGAACCGCACAGCATACTCCCCCTTGTCAGCCTTGTTCTGTCGCGCTCTGCGCACTGTACCCATACACGCTCCCCACGAGAGTACGACCGCGACGTTGCAGCCAATGAAGAGCGCCGGGTTCTTCGGGGCGCGCTTGAGAAGGTTGTCGACCATTGTGATGAACTTCGATAATGTAGAGAGGATTTTATGATGAAAATAACTCGATAGAGACGTGTATAGTGAGGGGAGAGGGTAGGTGAAGTGCAGGAGGCGTGAATGTAAGGTGCAGCTAGGGGGCGCTAATGCAGGGTCGCTGACCTCATTGTATCCCGCGGATACGGTACAGGAAGCACGAACAACATTGTTATTTCATTCTTGTATCCAACGCTACAGTAATCATGTCTGTAGATATCCATCGAGCACTAAAGCTCCAACCGCTTTACCACAACTCACTCACCAATCCATAACGTCTATCAACATCCGCACATCCATCCACCTTCTCAAATGCCCTCCTCATACCACCTCCCTATCCTACCACGAAGCCTAGGCCTACTCTTCCCAGTCGGCCAATCACCACCCTGAAACCTCCCAACAGGAAAAACCCTCAAATTCCCAGACAAAGGCCGTCTACCCATCGCAACCCCATCGCAAACACTCCCCATCCTCTCCACCGCCTCCTCCTCCACAACTCCCGCCTCACCCACCGTACAACCGTAATCAGCACAGCAGTCTTCCTCGTGCACCGCCAGCGCCACAATGCAGCCGACCAACGACCTCCTACCCAGCTTGCGCAGCCGCTTCTCGAACCGGGATAGCTTGATGTTGACAAGCAAGTGGGGATTCGACGAGCAGCAGTGAGCGAGCTGCTTGGTGGCGTTGAGATCGAGTATGCTACTCCATGTTCCTGCTTCATCGCGGACTATAGCTCGTGGCATCTGCTCGTGCACGGTGATTGTTCGCGCGCGTCGATCTGGGTTCGCGACTGTGGGTAGCCAGCGACTGCCCGTTACAGATGCGGGGTCTGAGGCGTGGCTGTTTGGCTGGGGAAGACTGTGTGGCTTGTAGGCACTAGAGACGAGGTCTCGTGCCGTGAGAGTCGGGATGCGTATTGCATGTGCTTCATCTCGATAATGTCTCGTTGCTGTGAGGATCGCGGTTCTTCTTGACTTGTTCACGCTTTTCGTGGTACTTGTATACACGCCCTCCGGCGGTGTCAGACTGGATGCAAATGACGGGCTTGGAGCTCGTTAGCACGGGTTTGTATATCACGTTGCGCAGCTCGGCAGACGGCGTGAAGAGGGGCGAAGACGGCGGCGGTCGGTGTGTGACGCTCATACTTAAGGCAAGTACACGATCGATTGCTGGTGAAAAGGAAGCTGTCAAGTCTTGAACTGTAGCTCGGAAGAAACATATGGATGCAATGTTTGTGAACGCAGCGATATATCACGCTGGACTTGCGAGACCTGGGTCGTGGTGTGAAGTATAGACAGTTCAGTATTTTATCATTGTATTTGCTTAAGTGAAGGTTTCTTTGTTGCTCTGAGGAAGTCCCATTGTCTTGTGAGCATGTCTTTCACTCGTTTCAGGCACGCCTGCTTTGATATAGACAATCAGAGCAAACGGCTTGCTTGACATCTCTACACCAAGCCTGACTTGCCGCAACAGTTGAGCTGAAACTGTTAATTTTGCTTTTCATTGGACACAATAGGATTGGTTCAAGCCTCCAGGATGGCTCATCGGCGTGGTTTACTAGCACTTCCTGCCGAACTGCAAGTACATATTGCCACATACCTTTCCAGCGGCGTCAAGCACGCTGGTTCCTCAAAGGATCTCCTCAATCTCGCGCTCACCTGCCGCCAGCTAGCACCCATCGTGCGGGAAGTGCTCTGTACAGCTCCAGTTCTACAGTCTAGCAAGGTCCATCTGCTCCTGGACTTCCTGTGCATGTACCCTCACTTGGCAAAGACAATCAAAACCCTAACCGTTGAAACGAAGGAGACGCGAAAAGACGGCACTTATCCGGTTCCTATTCCTCTCCTTCAATCAGATGTACTGGACCACTGCAGGCAACACGTCCGAACCCTGCCCGTCCGCAAATGGACCCAGGACACCATGATCGCCTCACTGAAAGCGACTCGATTCGCCGACCACGGCCTCCTACTCAGTCTCCTCCTCACGACACTCCCACGTCTTGAGCAACTATACCTCGGCGGCTCGATACTCCTCAACTTCCCCATCCTCCGCGACTTGATCCCCAACGAGCCAGAAGCTCCAGCAGGGCCGACCTGGGCCGAGGGTCCGGACATGAGCTGGGTCGTAGCGGTAATTGGACACCAGCTCACTGCACTGGAGCTCCCCATTGACTTCCGTCGCACACTGGAGGATAATATATGGCGGCCGCTGAGTATATCGCGGATTCCCGACTTCTTTCCTAATCTGCGCTGGCTGAGCATACCGCATACAGCCGCTACCGAAACGTCAAGCTCGGAAGTCGTCCCGCGCAGTCTCGAAACCTTGATTCTGACGGACGCTCGAGGCAACTGTTTCGAGCAGTTCGCCTCAGAGCTTATAGAAGACGGCAAGGCGCTGTTTCCTCGTCTCTCGAAGATAGCGCTGTATCATCGCTATCTTGGTGCGCCGACCGACGACGCCGTCATCAAGGCACTCGCAGACATAGACATCGGAGTGTTCGAGTATATCCCGGATTGCTGTCTGCGATCCGGCGACGAGTTTTACCACCCGTGGAAGTACACGCCGGCTGAGATTGATGCTCTGTCGGAGGTTAGACATGCCGGCTATGCGACCGAGTGGGATCGCCGCATTGCAATGTGACAGCGAAGAAGGCTAGTTGTGAGTGGAGGATGGGACCTCTGCAAACTTTCGGCAGCTGTTGGCGGGTGTTAGATGGGGTTCGACGCACGCTGGGTGAAATCTTATCCGGTAGTAAGCTGAGGTATGGCAGGAGCAGCTACATCGACGGAAAAGGAAACAAATACTGGGAGAATGAACCGGTATCCAGACACTTCGACACGAATTCCCTGAGCACAGTGATGACTTTCAATGCCCAATCAAGGCAAGACTGAAGTTGAGGTGGAGATGGAGTGCTCGGACAGTGGGGCTGTTGTGATGCTCAACATGGTACTCTGACATGCAAGGCTGAACAAGAGCTGAGACATGCAACCGTCACATCGTGCACATCTGCTCGCTTACTATGCATTGGAAATAAGATATTCAACTTCGTTTCCACTATCAACACAGGTGCAACCAACAGCAGGCAGACTCAAAATAATCCAGCCTCCATTTGCAACAAGATGAGATAATCAAACGTTCACCGCCTCTAACGCCATGCTCTACATGCCCCTCAAAGGATGGCACGGAATCAAACCCAAGCCCAATGATTGTAAATTCGTCAGATGTATGCGCGTGCAGGTTTTGTCTAGATAGCGCCTTTTGGTAACGCCCATGCCATGCGGTAACGACGATCGAAGAATGGAAGAAAAGCGAGGTATATATACAGCAATGGATGGTTGTGGCAATTTACCAGGTTTCCTGTGTGACGTTAGCGCTCTGAATTTATTCCTTCAAAGTGTAGGAGCACTCACGGCAATGTACTGGCCGTCGTTCTTCTTGTTCGCCCAGAACTCGTGGGCTTCCTCTCTGCTAAGGTTGCCCTTCTGCATAGTAATGTCGATGAGCGCCTCCTCGACACCCTCGCCCATGCCCTTGCTGCTTCCGCAAACAAAGATACGGCCGTCTAGTGCGTTGATCACGAACCAGACAATATCGGCTTGCATGCGAACCTCATCCTGAACGTACTTGGCCTCGGTCTGGCCACTGACGCGGGTCTTGCGGCTTTGGACGACCTTTTTGATCTCGCGCTCATGGTCGCCTAGCTCGCCAGAGTACAGCTCGTCCAGCATGGAGTCACGGACGCCCTGAATGAGCCAGATCTTGTTGGCGCAGTTGGCGTTTTTCAGTCTGTTCAAGATGAAACCTCGGAAGGGAGCCATGCCAACACCGGCGCCAATAAGAACCATGGGGCCCTCACCGCCAAACTGCTTGGAAAGTGGGTTGGCCATCAGGCCGCGGAACATGGGGACGCGGAGGTCGAGGATGCTGCGAGGATCGACTCCTTCGCTCTCGGCGGTGATGAACTGATGGGCAATGCGCTCCATGAAGCCGCTGCCAACACCAGTGCGTGTAGCACCGGGTGCGTGCCAGTCAGGCGCTTCGTGGATAGTCACGGCCATCTCGATCAAACGGCGCGTGCCAGGCAGGCCGGGGCGGGCCGATGAGATGTGCGGGTCGTTGGAGAGCGAGTAGAATCGTGGCATGAGCTGGGTAAGGACGGAGAGAAGGTTGGGTAGCGGGGGCTTCGAAGACGGGAAGGCACTGAGGATCTGAGGCACAGTGAGGTGGGAAGTGGTGCGAAGGTCGCAGAAGGCAGCTTGACCCTGTGCTGAGCAAAGATATTCGAGGATCTTCTTCTCGTTGGGTGCGTCGGCGTACTCGGCCATTACGCGGAGCAGGTTCTTGGTCGGTGGGCTGGACTGGATGTCTGTGCACCATGTGAGCAACTCGCGGCGCGTAGTGACTAGCTCGCGTGGCTGGTCCTCTCCCCAGATTGTGGGCCATCGTCCGGTCTTGGTCTTGAGTGTGACAGGCTTGTCGCGGACGAACTTGGGTACGCCGAGCAGGTCGAACATGTCATCGACCATGTCCGGTGCGTTGGGCGGGCAGATGCCAATGGCACCACCCACCTTGAAGTCGACACCGCCCTCGTCAGGGTAGTCGGTCACGTCGATGTCGAAGTGGATTGTCCTCTTCTCGGCGCCGGGCTTGGTCAACTCGCGGGCATGGTACAGCGGGGCAGAGTAGACGTCGTACGGCGGGTGTGGCTGGACGAACTTGGGCGGCGTCTTGTGGACCTCGGAGACGTGGTTGGTATGCTTGGAGGGGAGGGGCTCGAAGGACATGTTGACGGGTGGCAGGGGTGTTGTGTCGGTGAGGTCGCTGTCGAGGGCGAGGGGGCCCAGCTTCAGGTTGAGGCTTCGGAAGGCGGCGTTGTCGGGGACTACGACCGGGAGAAACGACGACGACGACGTGTCTGGCTGCAGGGTCTTGAGCAGACAGCAGCCTCCGCCGCAGCACTGGCTGATGAGCTTGGTGGCCGTCTCGCCATCGCCGAGGATCCGTCTGATGTCGGTCGGGCTGTCTGAGATGAGCGTGGTGGAGGCGCGTCGAGGGCGCGTCTGGCCGTTGAAGTTGACGGCGGCGGTGGGCAGGTCCTGCAGCTTGTCGACAATCTCCTCGACGGCCTGGTCGGGCTCCGTGTTGGGCGTCATGGGGGCCTCAGAGTCGTCGCTGCTGTTCTGGCTCCATAGTATCGACTCACCCGACGACTTGGGCGACGTGTGCTCGGGCTGCGAGGGAGACGGCGCGGGCTTGAGGGCGAGCTGGGGCACCTCGCGCGGCTCCGAAGGAATGGGGTCGTCGGGGTGCGAGGTGGCTGTGTGGGGGAGCTGGTGCTCCATTGCGACGGCCGAGGAAGTCATGGAGCGATGCGGTGGTGGTGGAAGGTGGAAGGCGGCGACGGCGGCGGCGGCGGCGGCGGCGGACGGGCGTGTCCAGGACGCGACAAAGGGGGCTGTTGGAGGTCGTCATGGTTAGCACGGTCTTAGTCAGAAGTCGTATGCATTGCCATCATCGAGCAGGGGCTGCATTTCCAACGGCCATGCCGCCATGGTTATGGTGATAGCCCTCGTGCGCGGGGTTGTGCGTCCAGGGCTTATCTGATGGAATCGCAAGGTTATCAGATGGTGGCATGGGGTGTGCATACCTCCTCGCTGTGGCTGCACGCGCCTGAGTGGCAAACGAACACGAGAGAGTGACAGCCGCCTTGTCGTCTGCAATGCTTCGAGGGTCGACACGGTGAAGAAGGGATCCGTAGCTACAGCAAGCAGTGCGAAGTGCAGGTGTTGTACTAGTAATGGCAGGAAAACATGTCGAGAGTGGGCGCAGGGTGGTGACGGCACTGTGGGCGCTGCGCTTCTAAAACCCTGCCGATCCAAGAACCCGTTCTGCGAGGCTGAACGATTCTCAGCGCTCAATCGGGTAAAGCAGGAATGGTGGAAAGCGGCCGCCCTTCCACTGCCGAGCCGTCCAGCCAAAGCTCAACCCAACCTTGGCCTTTCCTCCACTGCCCGGCAACTCGTCTGGCAGTCTGCTGAGGTGCGGTCGAGCCAACCTGAGCCGGGGGAGCCACTGTCAGGCCTCAAAGACGCCGTCCATCTCGCTGTGCTCCGCATCTGATACCCAAGAACACCCATCTTGGCATGGCTCACGATGCTACGCTTTCGTACCGACACACCGAGTTCGCTCTGTGCTGGGTCGCCTTGCAGCCATGATTCACAGCAGCGAACCACATGGCCCTGCCACGGCTCTCGGGTTACATGGCCCGCCAAAGCACTCCTATCCTCTGCTGCAGCGCAAGCAGATGCGTCATCGTGAACATGACGCTGCAGCCCATTACGTCGCCAGAATACGCCGCCGAGTCCAGGGATCTGGGTCGCCTTTCCACATTTGGCTCTCCACTGCAAACAGATCTCCCATAAGTCCATGCACGTCCGGCGCGGTATACGCCCTGCAATCTTTATTCGCCTCGTACTATGTATGAGGCAGAGCGTACGAAAGCAAACACGCAAAGCGTCTGCCAGCTCCTGTCGCTCGCAGTCTGGCCGAGGCAAGCCTTCCAACGGTCAGTAGCGGGCCCACACGCTCACTCAGTGCTGCTCAAGTGCACATGCAGGGCTTTCCTGCACAGTAACCATCGGCGAATATCCCATTCGCTATGACTCGCTACATCGCTTCGTGAGATTATGGAAGAGCCCCCCTTGTTTCGCAACTTTGCCTTCGAGTCATCTGTAAGGGGAGCGTCATCTCGCTGCAAGACGCTAGCAGATTTATCAGATGGCCCCGATCTGATAAGAGCGACATCGGAGACCGGACTCACGGATTGTGGGGTCGGCTACAGTACAATACAAGGGGGGTGCCTGAACGGACTGGAATACGAGTTTGCCACACCCGGGGGTTTTCTGTTGTAAAAGATCAGTAGATGCTCAGTGCAAGCAGGCTCGTATTCCAGTCCGTTCAGGCACCCCCCTTGTATTGCGTGCTGGAGCCACTTGACTTGACTCATTTCTTATCTGATCGTTATATTCTTAGGTAAAGCCCGAGACAGAGAAGACGCTGATCGGCGGCTTCGCTACTGCGAGTTGGGCAGCGTTGGCCCACTATCCGTTATCTGCGCCGTGGCTTCAACTCCGCAGACATCCTATGTTACTTGGCGTTGAGAGAAATGTGCGCACATCTCCGCGACACATGTGAGTGCTGGAGTAGAGTAGAGTAAACACTACCGCTGATGACAGACCTGAGCTTTTTGAGGCGCTTTGAATCGTACCGAAAACACTCTATGGCATCGAACAAAACACTGCTCCTTACTATGGCAGGGTTTATGTTCGTCTGATGATTCCTTACACGCAGTTCGATCTTGAGTGCTTTGAAATCCAGGGGATGATCCAGCACGATTCTTGGAATCTTGGAAAGTAGGTTCGGATGTCTGGAGACTAGGGTGGCTTGAATGTCTAGCTTGTCGTTGTCTGCTTCATGCAATAGCGTTCTGGTGTAACTCTTGACCAGAATCGACACAATAGCCAAAAGCCAACAAACTCTTTCAGTCTGTACTATCCAGACACTTCCAGCTTCCCGACCTGCTCAACCAGATCATCCTGTTCCTGCTCAGCTCCCGGACTAAATGCCACACCCTCACACGTCCCCTCTTCATCAAAACTAACACCCACAATCTTCTCCGCAACCCACATCGCCGTCAGTGCATGCAAACTCGGCTGCACACGCCGCCCGTCCCTCGTCCCCCCATCCACATAACTCCTCCCATTAGCAAGCGCCTGGAATACCACCACTTGATCCCTCATCCACTCATCCACACATCCACCGTGCTCGATCTCTGCGAGCAGGTCATCAGACACCTTCTTAACCATGTTTGGTACGATTCTGTCAACGTTGCCGGCCCGGACTCCACCGTCGTACAGCCAGTCGCGCCCGAGTTTCATGCCGGTCGAGCTTGTCGCTACGAGGAGGAGGTAGTATCGCTTCTCGTGGTGGGAGTCTTGGAACTTGATATCTGTTTTTGGCTCTTTGGTGTCGCCGAAGATACGTGACAGGCGCTTCTCGAACATGAGGTCGAGGTTATCGCGGAAGTCTTGCTCGGTTACTTTCGGTGCTATGATGGTTGCGCGCACACTCGTGATGGCGCCGCGGTCTGTGAGCTGGAAGGCTGGCAGTGCGGTTTTGAGAGGCGCGATGGTGAATGTTGCTGTTCCTAGGCATGTGCTTCCTGTCGACCAGCCGCGGGAATGGCAGGTTGATGCTATTGCTGGAATGCCAATGACCGAGAGCATAGGGATAAGAACCTGTTCGATGTAGTCGTACGATGGCGAATTCGACACGTTGGTGCCTCCAGTAATGCGTAGTCGTATGGGCCCTTGTGCGCTAGAGAATAGTAGATATGGCAACACAGCCTGGAGGACAAGATTGACGCTGCCTGGCGTGGTTTGGCTGATGCCTACATGGCCTGCTGTGATATCTTGGTTTGTTGATGGTGACGGATTAGGTGTAAATGTGATCTCTTTGCTCTTTAATCCTGCACCGCTGATTCGAGCATTGCTGGCCTGGCCGAGCCATAGCATAGACGTAAGGTGTTGCGCTTTCAGGCCGCCACCTCCAGAACGCTTGCCCCGGATGTTTACGATGTTTACGGACTTCCTGGTAAGACATGACAGTCCAAGGGCGACGCGTAGAAGCTGACCACCGCCCTCCAGGTGAGTACCTTCAAGGTAGATGTGCTCTGACTGTTTGGGCGCCATAGTCTCTGCTGGCCTTGTCTCAATTATGTTTGTGTTACAAAAGATGCGAAGTCGCGCGCATTGTTTATAGCACACGATTGTCCCTGCCTTCTCACGCGTGAGTCGACGTGAGCATTCATCGTAGAGTCATACTAGTGGCTGTGCCGATTGGCCGCCTGAACTCAGCAGTGGTCTGCTTGCCTTGTGTATGGGATAACTGGCATATAAAGAAAGCATATTTCATCAACGCAAAGCACTGTTGTTCCCGCCTTTGCTGGATGCTGCAAGCTTCGTCGCAGTTGTAGGTGGTGGCGCGTGGGAGAGCCACAAAGCTTGACTACGGCGGAGTGACGTCGTGACACAACTCGCTCGTTCAAACGACGATGGAGCATTGCAATAGGTACTCGAAGTAACCCACTTGGAGAATAATGTTGACGTGTTGAAGTTGGTAATCTCGCGCCATCTCGATCTTTACCAATCGGAGACTCACGTGGCCCGCGCTCCGTCGTCACCACCGACGGAACTTTTAGCTGTCCAGCACCAAGCTGTCATCGCCCTTGCAGCCAACCTACCGCCATGTCGAATGCTTCCATAGTGTGCCAATTCACTTTCAGATCCAGGTAGACAGCCCGTCTATCCCGCGACACGATGCGCGGAACAGCGGCTTTCGCGGCCAAGGCCTGGCAAGGCCCCGGAAGCGGAGCTCTATTCTCCTCCCTACAGCCGCGCATAACGATGCCTTCGCCCGTATCGGTGCTTTCGAGAACGTTCACTACGAAGTTGACACCCGCACACATCAACACTTCACAAGCACGATGCGCAAGCAGATGTGCGTCATCACTATTCCCCTCCTCGGCTGCCTTGCGATTCGTGCCAGCGGGCACTACGCGCCGCAATGCCTTCCAACAGCCTATGCGCATGTTTGCAGCCTCGAGACTCCTGGCCGAAGCTCAGGTTAAGACACCAACAAGACAGCGCAAGTCGTACAAGAAAGAGATGGAGGAGAAGGGTGCCGTAGATCTTGAGGAGAACGACGGAGAGCCTGAGGAGTCCCAGGGCTTTGTCAAGTCAGAAAAAGCAACGGCGGCGCGACAAGTCAATCTAAGCGCAAAGCTGAGCAAAGAGGGCAGCTCGAAGGCAGGCGGTGGAATGGGGGAGATATGGCGGTTGATCAAGATTGCCAGGCCAGAGATGGGCACCCTTGCGTGGGCATTCGTCTTCCTCCTGTTCTCTTCCGCCATCTCCATGTCGATTCCTTTCTCGATTGGACGAATCTTGGACGCTGCTACCCAAGCCGAGAAGACCGATGGTCTTCTGTTCGGCATGGATATGACGACATTCTACATCGCGCTGGCCTCGGTGCTCTGCGCAGGTGCTGCGGCCAACTTCGGTCGCATCGTTATCCTACGAATTGTCGGTGAACGCATCGTTGCTCGCCTGCGATCCCAGCTGTACCGCAAGACTTTTGTCCAGAACGCCGAATTCTTTGACGCCAACCGTGTTGGTGATCTCATCTCTCGCCTCGGCTCAGATACGATCATTGTCGGAAAGAGCATTACACAAAACTTGTCTGACGGCCTTCGTTCGCTCGTTAGCGGTGCCGCTGGGTTTGTCATGATGGGCTACGTGAGTCTCAAGCTTACCGGTATTCTAGCTCTGATTGGACCCCCTGTTGCTGTAGTTGCCTTCCTCTCAGGTCGATCTCTGCGAACTTTGAGTCGCAAGATCCAGAAAAATCTTGGTACCCTTACAAAGATTGCCGAAGAGCGCCTTGGCAATGTGAGGACCAGTCAGGCTTTCGTTGGCGAAGTCCAAGAAGCTGCGCGCTACAACCGGCAAATCAAGAGGATATTCCAGCTCGGAAAGAAGGAAGCTGTAGTGGCTGCAGGCTTCTACGGTAGTACTGGACTCATGGGCAACCTGACCATCATTGCTATCTTGTACGTTGGAGCCAGCATGGTCAAGAGCGGAGTCATCTCCATCGGTGAACTTTCGTCTTTCCTCATGTATACCGCATATGCTGGGTCCAGTATGGTCGGTCTGTCAGGCTTCTACGGCGAGATGATGAAGGGTGTAGGTGCCGCTAGTCGTCTTTTCGAACTCCAGGATCGCGAGCCTACAATCTCACCAACAAGAGGCGCGGCCGTCAGGTCTGCGCGAGGGCCGATCGAGTTTAGGAACGTGTCTTTCGCCTACCCAACAAGACCAGCGGTCGGCATCTTCAAGGACATCAACTTCAAAATCGACCAGGGCACCAATGTTGCCATTGTTGCGCCAAGCGGAGCTGGAAAGTCAACAGTTGCAAGTCTGTTGCTGCGCTTTTACGTGCCGACAGCCGGAACAATCACCATTGATGGTCGTGATATCACTACACTGAACGCCAAACAATTGAGGCGGAAGATTGGTTTCGTTGGGCAGGAGCCAGTACTGTTTTCGGGTACCATCGCAGAGAACATCGCGTACGGCGCGCCTCAGGCGACTCGTGCTGAGATTGTGGCAGCTGCCCGAAAGGCGAACTGCCAGTTTATCAGCGATTTCGTAAGTGTAGCAATCCTCTTTTCAAGTATTAGAGCTAACATAGAACAGCCTGACGGTCTTGAAACACACGTTGGTGCACGTGGCACACAACTTTCTGGTGGTCAGAAGCAGCGTATCGCCATTGCACGTGCGCTCATCAAAAAGCCTGATATTCTTATTCTTGACGAAGCTACGAGTGCCCTTGACGCTGAATCTGAGACGCTTGTCAACCAAGCCCTTGGAAAGCTGCTGGCTGAGAATAACACTACAATCAGCATTGCGCATCGGCTGTCAACCATCAAGCGCTCAGACCGCATCATCTGCATCAACGCCGATGGCCAGGTTGCCGAGGAGGGCACCTACAAGGAGCTTTCTTCCAACCCCGAGGGTGCTTTTAGTAAACTCATGGAGTGGCAGATGAGTGGAGGTGAGGGCGATGCTCAGAACGTCAAGAACCCCAGGCCTACTGAGGAAGAGGAGATTGAGAAGGAGTTGGAGAACGAGACCAAAGAGCAGGCTAGCCAGAACAGGGTCTAGATGAAGACTACAAGGCGTTTTGAGGTCAGACAAAACGACTGGAGTTCCAGGCTTCGCCATACACACCCAGCAAGCGTGGGCTGCGACGCAACAGCACCACCACGAACTCTTGAAGCGGATGAAGTGGTTGTTTCGGGGACTTGGCGAGCGTCGTCATGCAGATACAGCATTGGACAGCAGATCTGGAGTGGGAGGCTCGGCGGGTGGCTGCATGACCTGGCATGACACGGGCGTGGTGTGACTTTTGGTCGCTGTCACGCGATGCTGAACGAACATCAGAACACCAAATGGTGATGTTGACGGCGCTCTGAGGTAGCACCACATCACATTGTAGCACGAACCTGACTTGCGCGAACTAGAAATATGTACATTAAGCTTCAAATAATCTCCAGCAACTATTCACATCAATCAAGCGACCAGAACTACCACTCTTACTCGGAATACTTGCATCTATCACCATGTCTTCGTGCGGCTCTTTCGCAATGAACAGCTCCTACGGAAGCAACTCCTCACTCTTGCAACAAACGAATTGTTGCGCAACCTCGAGATACTACTCGCAGCGTCTGCATCTTTCAGGCTTTTTGCACTCAATCCATATGCCGAAGCGTCCTTCGACTTCTAGGTCTGACAGCTCGTCGACTTCATCGAGCAATACAAGCACACCCTAGCTTGCTACACCTGCAACGACATCAAGGTACGGCGTCTCACCCAATCACCAAGCCCCCAATCAGCATTTCATAAGCCAACCTGACCTAGATGCTGGACTACAATGGAACAGCGTAGATCCCATCTCGACCGCATTGAATGTGTCGTGTACTGACGTCATGCACCCAGACCGCGTCGCGTTGCGTAATGACGAAGAGCATCACCAGACGCAATTGAGATCACGACAGCCTGCATATATACCCAGCGCCTTTCTACAATCTTCATACACACTCAATGTTTAAGACTGCACAACTTACGACCTCACTGCTTCGATCTTCACGACCACTTGCCCTACATTCGACAAAGTATTTCTCCACAACCACACGCACAATGGACGCATACAAGAAGGCTGGAAACCGCAAGGATGAGCCGCCACAGCACGAAATGGTTCACTTCGCAGGACTTCTGAGCAGCAAGCGCGAGTTTGGCGACTTCAGGACGGTGCTCCACACGGGACTTTACAGCCAGATTGTGGCTATGGAAGTCCCTGTTGGCGGTGACATTGGCGACGAGGTATGTTCATTTTCCTTCCCTCCGTTCCTCTGGAGTGTGTTGGTGCTGAGCTGACTGCTATTCTAGGTGCACACAGTCGACCAGATCCTCATGTTCACATCTGGCCGCGGTCTAGCCACCGTTAATGGCAAAGACCAGGAAGTCAAGGCTGGCGACGTTGTCGTTGTCCCTGCAGGCACGCAGCATCAATTTGTCACCAAGGGCGACACACCGCTTGAGCTGATCACTGTATATGCGCCTGGCGAGCATTTGCCGACAAGCGTGCATAAGACCAAGGAGATTGGCGATAAGGAAGAAGAGGATGGCATTGATGAAGCGCCGGAGTGGAGTCAGAGGAGTAAGAAGGAGAACGAAGACAAGGGGCTAGTCAATGAGAGTGGAAAGTACTGAGTGGCTTGTATGTAAAAGCATAATGAGATACGACTCTGACCAGGACGGCACGATGCATGGTGATATACTCTTAGACATCCGTACGGAAGATTTGTTAGTCCAATCCTATCAAGAAGGCAATGGTGGTCCTACATCAGTTCACAACTACACCAACAAGCCTTCGTGCTCCGAGTCCCTTGGGATGAATCTCGAGCGTACAACTCTCAATGAAATTACTAAGCGGGATATCAAAATGCTCTACTGCCATCCAATGCCAGCTATCCTCCGTTAATTGCCTGCATCTGTAGAGCAGATATTGCCAATGCAAATTTGGATCCGGAACTGTCTGAACACTCAAAGGGTATCTGGGCGGCACCCAGTTGGTAGATGGGAGAAAGCAGAGTTCTTCGTGATAGGATAAAACAATACACAATCACAGTACTGTGACGCGAAATTCCAAACGAGTACCCAGTTAAATCTTCTATCTCAAGAGTTGGACGCAATCGAGGTTGGCTTCGCGCTAATGCAAGCCTAGCGGGCGTTTCACGATACCCCTCGAAAGGGTCCCTTGCGACATTTCGTCTCGCGGCGCAAACCGCTTTTACGACTTCACGACCCGTAACGACTCTCTCGCCCTGTTTGCTCTCTGTTGTCTTGTCCTGTACCCGCTTGACTTGCCGTTGTATCAGTGTTGCAGTAGCATTACCCCACCATCGCACAACCACGACTTCCTGCGATAGATCACACACCCTCCTTCTCTCGTCTCACCGCCCGCAAGACTTGACAACAAAGCCCCCGTCTTCTTCGCTAGACCTCACTGCATACATCGACTTCCCTTTGTACACGCGACCGACACTCATTTGCTGCAACCATGCCTGAGACCACCAAAGTCGTGCCCCTCACCTGCCACGGGCATTCTCGACCTGTTCCCCACATACACTTTTCCTCCATCGTGGACGAGGACCAGTTTTACATCATCTCAGCATGCAAGGACGGTAACCCTATGCTGCGTGATGGCGTGACTGGCGACTGGATTGGAACTTTCTTGGGTCACAAGGGCGCAGTCTGGCAAGCAAGGCTTTCTTCAGATGCTTCGCTCGCAGCGACTGCCTCCGCAGATTTCTCTGCGTAAGTTTCTGTGTATAGGCCTCCGGAGCTATTCTCTGACCGCTTGCAGAAAAGTATGGGATACGCACACCGGCGAAGCCCTCCACACTCTTTCGCACAACCACATCGTTCGCGCTGTCGCATTCCCCAACCAACCGAATCCGCAGATTCTGGCAACAGGAGGCATGGAGAAGAAATTGCGCATTTTCGACCTATCCCAGGGTGATTCAGCTCCAAGCTATGAGATTGGCGCTGGCGTACATACTGGCACCATTAAGTCGATTGTCTGGACATCGGACCCAAACATCTTGATTACGGCTGCAGAGGACAAGAAGATCAGGTGGTGGGACCTGCGGACGCAGTCGATGATTGGCGAGTACGCTGTTGAGGGCGTAGTAGGCACGTGCGAGTTGGATAACACCTCTCCGGACGGCGTACTGAGTGTAGCAGCTGGAAACAGCGTCTACTTCTTCAACAGCCTCCAGCCAGGGTCGCTGATCAAGACCATCAAAACGTCTTATGAGATTGCTAGCGTGGCTCTGCACAGCGGAGCACGAAAGTTCATCACTGGTGGTAGCAACCAGAATGATACTTGGGTTAGGCTCTGGGATTTCGACGAGGAGAAAGAGTTGGAGACCAACAAGGGTCACCACGGTCCTGTCTGGTCGGCAAGTTTTTCGCCCGACGGTAAGCTGTATGCGACCGGCAGTGAAGATGGTACTGTCAAGCTTTGGAAGTACACTACAGGCGCGTACGGTCTTTGGAGATGATCCATCGAGGTCAAGCACCGAAGAGTCAACTACCCAGTCGCAGTGCTACAATACCCAATGCAAGCTTTTATGTGCATAATTAATCGTGCATTCGGTTGTGTACCGACGACAGTCTGCGTACATTCTGTTGACAAAGTGCAGATAATGCAATACTGAACAGTGCAAGATCGCGGCTAACGGTAATCTTAAGTAGACGCTTATCACGCCAGCCAGGGCATGTACAGCCGGTGATTACTCGATTCGACCATCCGAAGGATCGACATCACGACGTCAACTGCACCTTGTATGCATGCTGCAACCTAAAAGCGGCAATGATAGGTGGAGCTTGGCGAACCGCGATAAGCACCCCTCAACACGATACGATGATAGCCGTACGCATAACCGTTGATACAGTGGTACACTGATACACCATGCCAAGAGTGGGCAGACTTGTAGTGTGTAGTATAAGATAGGGAAGGCTCCGCGATACATTGCTTGCTCAGGACCTTGCCGTGGCAGGTGACGATTCAATCGCAACTTGATTCTCAGTAATCGACATCACCGTCGACGGACCCATTCGAATCAGACCAGAGCCAGAGCACAAAATGTCGGAAAAGAAAGACACCATCTCGCCGGTTGCGACAGCACCGAGCATAGACGAAGGTCAAATGGCAGTGGAGAAGCAAATGCGCGATATTGGCGCAGATCTGTATCTCGAAGTCAGGCAGTACACGAGAGAAGAGCTGGACGCGGAAAGAAAAATAGTGTTACGGAAGATCGACTGGGTCATCATGCCGATGGTATGGAGTCTTCCTGAAGAACATCTAAGCTCCATCACTGACTATCGCCAGATCTGCATGACATACATGATCCAATTCCTCGACAAACTATCACTCAACTACGCATCCGCCTACACCCTGATCCCGGACCTCGGACTCGAAGGACAGCGCTACTCCTGGGTAGCTGCCATCTTCAACTTTGGGTACCTTTTCTGGGCGCTCCCAGCAAACTACCTCATCCAGCGCCTCCCCGTATCGAAATACACTGGTACCATGATTCTCACTTGGTCGATCCTGCTCTGTTGCCACGTCGCGGCTAAAAACTACGCCGGCATGCTGGTCCTCCGCTTCCTGCTCGGCATGTTCGAGGCATCCATATCCCCTGCCATTATGAACATCGTTTCCATGTTCTACACGCGCTCTGAGCAGCCGCTGCGTATGTGTGTATTCCTTGCTTTCAACGGCATGGCGACCATGATCGGCGCGCTCCTCGGGTACGGGCTGGGCCATGCTCACAGTCCGCATATCACGACGTGGCAGCTCATTTTCCTGGTCATTGGGTTGGTGAACTTCGTGTGGGCGTGGGTGTTCCTTTGGGTTATGCCGGATAGCCCTGCGACGGCCAAGTTCCTCACGCACAAGCAGCGGATTGTGGCGATTGACCGCATTGCAAGTAACATGATTGGCGTCAAGACGAAGCAGTTTCAAACAAGCCAGGCACTCGAGGCGTTGGTCGATATCAAGGTTCACTGCCTCGTACTCATCGGCCTGGGTTGTGGCGTTATAAACGGCGGAGTGAGCAACTTCGCGTCCAGCCTGATCCGCGGGTTTGGATTTAGTGGTATCTATGCCACGCTGCTCCAGCTGCCAACCGGTGCCATTGAGTTCGTCGTCGTACCGCTATGCGGACTGGCCGCCGGATACTTCAAGGACACGCGTTGTGTGATTCTGGCATTCATCTGCCTGCCCCCGCTGGGCGGCCTTCTCGGAATCCGCCTCGCGCCATTATCACAACGCTGGAGTCTAGTGGGATGTACATGGCTGCAATACATTGTCGGCGCGCCCGTCATCCTATCCTGGAACCTCCTGACCAGCAACATCGCAGGCCACACCAAGCGCAGCACGGCGAACGGGCTATGGTTCGTGTTCTACGCCGCAGGCAACATCGCAGGTGCGAACATCTTCTTCGCAAAAGAGAAGCCGAGATACTTCTCCGCACTTACAGGGCTGATTGTGTGCTATTGCGGCATGTTTGTGGTTGCTGTCTTCTTGAGGCAGTACATGTGGTGGGAGAACAAGAGGAGGGACAAGAAGTACGGTGTAGGTGAAGACGAACAGGCGATTCAGGATGGGTTCAAAGATCAAACTGATATGCAGGCAAAGCATTTCAGATATGCACTGTAGTAGCCTCTTTTGCTAGATGAAATGTAAGACAACAACCCAATGGAGGACCTGCAACGTGAACAAGATCAGTGCGAATCGGTGGTCGTAGGACCCTCTAGAAAGACTTGGGTTCAGTGCAAGGCACGTCCTTTTATGATGTCCAGTCACCAGCCAAGTTAGGTAGGTGGTTCAGAAACTCTACAGCGAGCCTGCGTTCTAATCAGCACCAGGCAAGGTAACGTACGTGAGCGACCCTTTCCTCGCTGATCACAATTTGTAAGTAACGTAGCAAGTCACTGTGCAAAGTCGAGAATCGGGGTATTAAAACAGTTGCGTAAGGTAGTCTGCAACCTATCCATGAACTCCAAGCCGCATCCAGGTATTCCGGACTTGCCAAAACTCATGCTTAAACCAGTCCCCGGAACGATGATCATGTACTCTCTCTTTTCACATTCTTCGTCTCGTTAGCCCGTCTAATACCCAGTCGAGCCAGGCGCCTTGTCGTCCTTCCTCAGGCTAAGCAGAAGCTCCCTGAACCGCGCCTTCTCACTTCCTGACGCTCCACCCTTGGTGCCCTTGCCGCTCAGGTCGACCAATTTGGCAATGCGCTCCCAACTGGTACCGCCAGCCGTTGTGTCATCGCGGTTGGCGAGGAACTCCTCAGCTTCTTTCCGTGTCTTGGCGATCTCCTTGTCCTTCTTGTTGTTGTAGTTCTCGTAGAAGTCGTCGATGTTCTGCTGCGCCTCCTGGATGGTTTTGCTCTTGCGCTCGGCAGACACCTCATCACGGTGCTGGATCTGGAGCTCGCGGCGCTCGCGCCATTCGCGGATCACCTCAGGCTCGGGCGAGTCTGATCGCTGGGGTGTGAAGGAGGGTGCAGGCTGGCCGGGAAGGAACGGGAGAGTGGACCCTGTGATTGTGCCGCCAGGGGCCATGTGCTGCTTCTATCAGAGATGTCCGTGAAACGAAGCTACCGTGGTGCATATCCTCCGTGCGATGCTGCCAGCTGTCTTCACATGCCTGGCGCATCGAGCGTAGGGCTGGCAAGACATGCTTACCTCGTTGGTGGTGTCGATTGCAGGGAAAGAACTCTCGAAGCCGCTCATCTCCTGCGAACCAACGTTGGCCTGGCCGCCAAAGTCTCCGCCCAGCAGGTCGTCGTCCCCATCCTCGACTGTTGCCAGCTTGTCGTTTTCTGAGGCAAACTGGTCTGCATCGTCGCCGAGGATCGCGCGCTCACGCGAGAGGAAGTCGTCGTTGGCATCATTGCCGAGGGCGTCGAAGTTTGTAGCATCGCCGCGGGCTTCGCTCTGACCTGGGGTAGTTCAGCATCCAGCTGGCGCTCGTCTTTGGGGATCAATAGTGGAGCCTACCAGCATCGAACTCGTCTAACGAGGGAAATCGATCCGCCATATTGGCTGCAGTGTGTGTGAGAGGTGGAAGGTAGAGAGAATCGGGGGGGGGAAATGGGCAATTGATTGTCTACGTCGCTGGTCTGGATACTTGCGCTCACTGACCGAGCACCCCCCTTGGCATCTGGCAATCGCGGAGGCCCGGACACGTATCGCCGACTCTAGCTCGCCTTTAGCGCCCGCAGCTTCACCTCCAGCTTCCTCCCATCGAATCCATCACCCCCACGTCATCAGGGCATTTGAGCAGCAGACACGGGCAGTTATTTGCGGGCTGGGAAAGTGCACTAAGACTTCCACACGCCACGTCCATCATCAAGGCGGTCTAGTTGTGAAAGTGCTCGCGTGAGCCCTGTCTTCAGTAGTCGTAGTTCTCAACGCGTGATACCTTCAGCATGGCCTTTACAGAGGACAGCCTGAAGGCGAAGCTTTCGTCGCTCAATGAGACGCAAGACTCCATCTCCACAGTCGGCCAGTGGATTCTCTTTCACAGGTAAACCATCCCATCAACGCAGGGCATCCTTGGTCGCAAACATGGCGTGAACAAGCAGCTTGCCTACCTTGACAGTTTGAACAACGAGGCCTCACGTCCTCAGAACCTCGAAAATGATTGCTGACCCGAACACTGTACAGACGACACGCCGAGCGCATAGCCGCAGTGTGGCTGCAAAGGATGAAGGAGTCACCTCCCAATAAGAAGCTGGTGCTTATCTATCTTGCCAATGGTATGTTCAAGCGTAGTGCTCTACAATCTGCTTCTTCAAGCTCACATTTTACACAGAAATCGCCCAAACCTCCAAGATGCGCAAGAAGGAGGAATTCCTTCGAGCCTACGAACCCATCATCACCGAAGCCACGACAGTAGCATACAAGGGCTCGCCTCACGATATCCAGAACAAGATTCGACGCGTCGTGGAAGTCTGGCGACAGCGCCAGATCTTCATTCAGCCTGTCCAGCAGAGCATCGAGAAATCCATGAATGATCTTGACTCGTCGCGATCAGTCGGCCGTAAACCTGCTCTCGGTGGCAGCCTTTTCTCGAGCTCTACAGTGCCGGCTGAGCTTACACCAGTGGCTCCTTTGGCGACATCGGTCAACAAAGCGGACCTCGCAGCAAAGCCAGCCGTAGCAACAGCAAACCAGGAGTACGAGAAGGTGTCCAGTCCCAACTATATCATCCCTTCAGCGCCCGTACACGCCGCTGGGTTATCCACGCTCGTCAAAAAGCTTGCTGTAGCCGAGGGAGCGGTCGCAGAGAGCATCAAAGCTCGCCAAGCGCTCATCGCCGGACTCGAACAGCTTCTCGCAACGAACAAGTCGAAGCTTGAACAAGACCAGACCCAAGTTATCGACCTCAAGACTCGCAAGGACGCAATCGAGAGCCGCAAGCGCCAGGTCGAGGATGCCATCCTCCAAGGTCTCTCGGCTATCGAGACAAATCGCATTTCTGCTGCACCTCTCCCTGTTGTAACAACCTCGCCAACCGGAGAAGACCGCCCGCAGGTCGAAGAACTCACGCCACCACCCATGGAATCTTTCACTCCCGTGGGCTCGCCGCAGCAAGCACCTGCTCAGGTCGTCGAGCCCGTACCGGATATTGGCGACGACGTCATGCCAGAGCCCGTCTCGAATCCCGTCATTCCGGAGACCGCTGCTGCCCCACAGGGCCGCACAACGCCGCCCGGCTTCGCAACGAGCATGGGCGACACGAACGTACCCCATGATCTGCTTAAGAGTCTGCAGCACGCTCGGCCAGGCCACGACGGAGGCGTGTACGGACAGCACTCGTACGAAACTGCTGCTAAGAAGCGGAAGATGAGTAACCATGCCGAAGACGAATACGCTGCATTTGCGGGCGATGGAGATATGGACGGAATTGATAACAATCTGGGCGAGCTCATTTGAGGCATCGAGGGTATTATACTTTATACAGTCGCATCATATGATGATGTTGTTTGGGGGTTCACAGGCGTCACTGGAAATGAGGTATTAGCAGCACGACAGGCTTGTTGTTGAAGCAGGTGCGGAGACATAAAATGCCTAGTTGGTAGATACCATTAGCTCGATATTGTACAATGATCATCATACGTAAACGCTACGAGTCGTGTCATGCTCCGTTCCAGCCCATCACTTTTTCGAATTCAGTCCTACTCCTGCCCGGGCATCTTCCTACTCCTTTCAATCTCCTCGAACGTCTTCTGACCCTCCTCGGTCGTCGCGTCGATAACGCCCTGCTCGACACTCAACATACCACCCTCACCCAACTTCTCCACCACCTCCTCAGCCTCCTCAACGCTCATCTTGGCCAACACCTTGTTGATCTCATCCAACTTGCCCGTCTCGAGCGCCCGCTGCAGACCCGGCGGGAACGTCTCGAAGATGCCGCGCGCCATGATTTCTATCTCGCGCTCCTGCGGGTCTTCAGCCGTCGACTTCTCCGGCGGCACCTGAATGTTGATCGTGGTACCCGGGTCGACGGCGTGAAGCTGGATCTGCTCGACGCCCTCAGCACCCGCGGGGTTTTCGGCGCGCTCTTTCAGGATCTCGGCAGCGCGCGTGCGGATGCGGTGGTATGTGCTGTCTACGTCATCGTTGAACATCTTGCTCGCTTGGTGATCTTTGCTCTGTATCCGCTTGAAGAAGAGCTCCACGCCCTGCCGCCCTCCGAGTTGTCTGCAGTATTGCAGCAGGAGGCCCTGGTGGACACATTGTTTTGCATGCTTGGGCTTGCCGTCGAGTTCAGAGTTGAAGGCTTCGACAAGGAGGCCGTCGGTTTCGGACTCTTTGAGGATCTCTGAGTGCTGCATCAGGAACTGGAGACACGCGTACCAGTCGCCGGCTTTTATGGCGGCGAACTTCTTGGCGAGGGGTGATGCTTCGACGTTGTCTTCATCGTCGTGGGCGGCGGTGCCTTCTTCAATGTCCGCGTCTGCGCCGGAGTCGCCTGTGTCGGTGCGTGTGGCTTCGGGACGCTTGGGGGCGTTCAGGAGTTCGACGGTCTCTGTTTTTGATGTAGACGAGGACGGGGTGGAGGCAGGCTTCTTCTGATCACCCTTCATGACAGATGAGTGACTGAAGCCCTCCTTGATGTCGTCGCTTGTGATGTGCCTTTTGTCCTCTTTCTCAAGCTCTGCTAGCTTGGCAAGCAATTGCTTCTGTAGGTCCTCTACGCGTTCCTTCTCCTTGTGTAGCCCTGCAATAAACTGGTCGTACCGCGAGTCTGTACTCTTGCTCGCATCGATCTCCTTCTTCACAATGTCGACCATGCTGGCCATCATCTGCGGATATGTTGGCTTGTCCTTGATGTGCTCATGCACGCCCTCTGGTGGCGGCGGCGGTGCGTTCTCCTTCATGTCCAGCATGCTCTCCATCATCGCCTGGAACACCAGCTGGTCCTCATTCGCGCCGTCTGCTAGCTTCGACTTGTGCGACTTCAAGGCTGTGAGGAGGCGTTCGATGCGTTCGGTGAGGCCATCGTTGATTATGCGCTCGTACTTGAGCGTCTTGATCTGGTGGCGGCGGTGATCGCGTTCCTGGTGTATCTGTGCCTGCTTTGCGCGAATAAAGGACTTCTTGTCGACGTTTGGGTGCACTTCGATGTCGCTGTCATCAGACAGCTCGAGGGCATCCTCCACATGTCAGTATGCTACTGTGAGGGGGAGAGTGTGTCAGTATACGCACCCACTTGCTGTAGTTGATCACCATCTTGCTTGAACACTACTCTATGCCGTGTATGATTGCTATGTGGAGCTTTTCGAGGCTGCACAATGTTTGGACGACTTCGCGGGGTGTGGTGGGATGTCCAGCAGCCAAGTGGGGCACTTCCGCGAGAAGCTTCGAGCCGCTTCATCACTCCTCCATCATCAGCCTGCCATAATTTCCTTTCAGCTTCTACACCCAGATAAGATGCGATTTTGACAGCTTCGAGTTTGGTCTTATCACCCAACGATCAGATGGTTCATGATGGAAGTCTCCGGCGGTTGTGGCTTTGTGAGGTCCACAGCGCCTCCCTCCTAAGTTTCTACCATTGCACTGCTTTGATGGTTGTAAACAGGCAGCAGGTCCGTTTGGCATACCTGCTGTATTTCCAGAGCTTGTATCTTTCTCACTAAGTATGCCAAAAAACAGCGGGTGAAAGAAACGCTACTTCATTTGCAAAGGCCGCATCATGCATGGCTGCAGAGAGGTATGAAGCAAAGCTCCTTGATTGATCGATTACAAACGGAACAAATATTGCACGCGCCACAAGCAACGACTCATGAGGTAGGCATCTCGAGCAGCTCTTCGACAAGCTGAAACACAGGTTCTTAACCTCTGCAAGCAAGATTGAGCGAGTTTGCGTGCTTTGCACCCACTGGCGACATCGAAAAGGAGATATATCAATACCCTCTCTCACCCCCGCATGACCTTCGTCACTTCCGTTCTTTTTCATGCCCCTACGAAGGCCTCGACCTCTCGACTCATGACGTCTGTCCCGGCCAAGACCAGCTCCCGTGGCGCAATCAAACTGACCCTGTACTCGCTGACGACGCCGGAAGTACCATTTTCAATTTCCCAGGTATCAGACCGCAGGATCTCGCTCTTGTGATCAAGTCCATTTTCTTTTGTCGTCGCCAGCATTATACCAAAACAATATGGGGCGATACCCGATATGAACTCAATCTATTTTCCGGCACTGCACCCGATAGACTACAGACGAGATCACGTGGGATCTACAAACTGAGACGTCTGCCAAGTATCAAAAGTGAGCCACCAATAAGACTTGGCCAAGGACAATTCTGCCTGGGTTCTACGTGCTGTTTCACGAGTCACGACTCCACCATGTTTCGCTCCCAGCCGCTGTCAGAAACGTTACGCGCGGTCTGTCAATCCCGCGTGCAGTCTGTCCACCGCACCGCACACACACTAATTCCAACTGTCAAAGTCAGTGTCAGTATCGGGGTTCCAGATTTTTCAACGTCAAACATGGATGCGGCTTACAACCTCTTTGGTCACGGAGTCTGTATGTATGAACGCTCTGACGAGCTGTTTGGATACCAAGCAGCAGCATCTGCCGTTAGCGCGTTTCGCCCAATTTAAACGCTGTCCTTCATGATCATCAACAAGCATTACGACCATGGAAGTTTCAAGCAATGTAGTACATGGCGTTGACTTGACTCCTGGAACAAAAAGATGAACACTATAAAGTTGACAGCCTCACGCAATCTATTTCGGCTCTCCAGGTCATCCAGTACCGACGCATTGCATTCATTCGTTTCTTCTTAAGCTCTCCCAGCTTATATTCATTCGTTTCTTCACTCGCTACCAGTTTTTTATACGCAGGATCGTACATTTCCCCTCACTTTTACAATGAAGTACATTGCCGCTGCTCTCGCTTTCGCCACGGCCGTCGCCGGCCACGGCTATGTCAACAATGCCACTATTGGCAGCAAGCCCTACACCTTCTACCAGCCTTACCAGGACCCGTACACCAGCCCTGCTCCCCAGCGTATCTCCCGTGAGATCCAGGGTAACGGCCCGGTCCAGGATGTAACCTCTGCCGATCTTCAGTGCGGTGGCTACTCTGAGGGTGGCATCGTTGGCTCGAAGCCTGCTGCGCTCCACGCTGAGGTTGCTGCTGGCTCGGCAGTCGACCTCTACTGGACCCTCTGGCCCGACAGCCACGTTGGCCCTACGGTCACGTACATGGCTAAGTGCCCTGATGCGGGCTGCAACAACTGGATGCCCAACGCTACGTATGCTTCTCTAGCACCACACATCGCTTCTCTCTAACGTAATTCTAGCGCTGTTTGGTTCAAGGTCCAGCAGACTGGCCGCACCGGCACTAGCAACACCTGGGGCGCTACTCCCCTCATGAAGGCTGGTGGTGTCGTCACCTACACCGTTCCTAAGTGCATCCCCTCCGGCAACTACCTCGTCCGTCACGAGATCATCGCGCTGCACGCCGCCTACTCGTACCCCGGTGCCCAATTCTACCCCGGCTGCCATCAGCTCAAGGTCACCGGTGGTGGTAGCAAGACCCCATCTGGTCTCGTTGCTTTCCCCGGCGCATACAAGGGATCTGACGCCGGCATCACCTACGACCCCTACAAGGCCCAGACTTACACTGTTCCTGGACCTGCTCTGTTCACCTGCTAGATGTAGTTTGGTGGGGTTTCAGTGCGGGAGAGGAGGGAAGAGCTTTATTGTAAATATTCGCTTCGTACAACCTATTATCATGAATGCAATGAATGCATCCGCCAGGAAATCTTCACGCCTGTCTTGCATATCTTTCATCTCAATTACCCTCGACAGATCTCGCCCTCACAACCTCCTGCACTGGTGTGGTAGTTCACCCGATCCAAGGTGGCAAATCTCTGTTCAATGGGTTGATTCGACACTGGTCTTGACTATCAGGTACAAATTTGAACTAACCCGTGGGTGTAATGACGTGATATATGAGCGATGACAGGACTGATTCAACAATCCGATCTTGTAAAAGAGCGGTCATACCCTCGTGTTACAAGTAGCCAATTGGATCTGTTCGAGCTTCGCCAACTACTACTGCGCTGTACTGTCCTCTGGTATCGCTGTGTCTCGTATTCGTCTCATTACATTCAGCAGATTCTCAACTAGTGGCGAGTTTGGCATCGTTGCTTCGCCATCGCCTCGCCCCATCAGGTCAATTATGACAGTCATGACGCCCGTCAAATCGCTCAGCGGAACTACCGACGTATCGTATCCAGGGTTGTGTAGCGCGGGCGTTCCCATATTCAAAGAAACATACCGATACGTTGCTGATGTCTCTTCATCATCAAGATAAACCACATGTTGAAGGGTTTTCGGAGTCCCCGTCTCCTTGCTAGCGCGCTCTTCACATTGGGCAAATATGCGCGGCGCAAGCCCAAACGCCCAGAAAGTCAAGCTGACGTGGAACAACGAGATGGCGTAGAAGTCGCGGAGGTGCATGGGAGGAAGCTGTCTTGTAGCGCGCATAACTTGACCTGCGTGCCAGACGGCAGATCGAGCCGCTTTGCTGCTTGCCCATTCTTTCATCGAGGCGTGCACACAGCTTGTGCTTTCCAGACCTTCCAGACCGCAGAAATGCTGAAGCTCTTCGAGGGAAATGTGTAGATGCATGAGAATCAGCTCCAGCAGTAGCACGTTCTCGTTGGCGTAGCTAACGCGATAGTAGTCGAATACTTTGAGAAGCTCTTGTTGCCGTGTCATCATCGTCAAGCGACTGTCCCATACAGAATTCTTGTTTGGTTCAGCAAGGAATAATCGGGCCAGTTTCCGGTATTCCCAGACCATACCCCACATGGCGTACAAGAAGGAGGAACAAGAGAGTTTGAGATCGATTACTGTCTTTCTTTCCTGCATGAGATCTGGACTAGCAATACATTCCGTTAGAGAAGGAATTCTCATCGTGTATATGTCGGCATTCGTTTGATATATCGCTCTCCATTCTTCTGCGGAACTTGCCAGCCACAGCTCTTGTGGCTCTGGCAGAGGAAGGTCAAGCTCGGAGTAGGACACAGCAGGGTTTGTAAGCAGTGACATTGAAGCTTGCGCATCATGGCTCAAAAGATGGTATACCATTCTCTTGAATGACTCCTGCTGGACCCAGGCGCGCCATTTCTTCTCCAGCACAGGTCCTACGTCTGTCGGACTGAATACTTGTACCGGATAATTGGATCGCTTGAACCGGTTCCCACGTCTCAGCATAGATAGCAATGGTTGCTGGAAACTCTCTGAGATTTCGATCTTTCGGCTGCTGCCGCTCCAAAGTCCAATAGCAAGTTGAAGCATGTAAGCTTGTGACATTTCCAGGTCTCGAACCAGCATGTTATCGGCTTCCCAGACAGTAGGCGCGTGGTTGCGGACGACTTCTTGCATAGCAAAACCAAGTTTGCGCAGGGAGCGGTCCGGGGTAAGAACTGCACCAGCCGCAGCCATGGCGAGCAACAACTCCGGTCTAGCCTTTCCTGGTACAAAACTGGCTGTGTGAATCCAATTCCGTGCCGAAGGAGTCGGGCCAGCAAGAAAAAATTGTATCAGCTTGTCTAGCAACAGAACTGAAGGGAAAGCAGACAAGGCAGGGAGTATGTGCGATCTGACTTGACTAAAGATTATGGCGAGGATCTTGTCCCGAGCTGCAGAGTCCAACTTTCCGGTAGTCGCTCGTCTTCTCACCTCGACGAGGCTTTCTGGCGTGCCTGCAATCTGGTCTTGTGTGGGTATCGAGAGGTCACCTTGCTCCGAGTATCCGTGGACGCCGGGTGCTGGTACAAAACGCCAGATGGAGCTTGGAAGAGGTTTGTCGGCGGGTTTGGCGTTCGACTCTCCACCAGGTGTTGAATTATCCCAGGCAGTTTCTTTGTTGTTGTCGTCCAAATACGAATCCACGGGTGCCTGAGCCTCAAAAGGTACCCGAGTATTGTATGTGTTCAAGAAGCTGAGGTCAATCGCGCTGAAATCAAGATCGATCTCGCCCCCGTAGCCTAACAGTCCGCTGGGTGTCAGTGTGCCGCTCGGGAAGTCAGTGGAGAACATTCCAGACGGAAGAAAATCCAAGGTTGCAGACTCATCAATCGATCTTAGTTGTGGTTGCGGCCTCAGTACAACATTAGAGTCTTGCTCATATCGATGTGGTGCGAGTGATGAGCTTGATGGAAGATGTGAAGTACGGTCCAGGATTTCCGCTAATGATGGATCTAGAACACGGTCTTCATTTTCAGACTGTATACTTGGCTCCTCGTTGTTCGGTGCCAGCGAAATACTCCGGCGCTGCGGAGTCGGTCTGTCTCCCGTTGGAGTGATTACTTCGCCGGATTCGTGTAAAAGAGATCTGGGAGCCGAGATGCATGCGACATTCTTCTTTAGGCAACGTCTACATGGTTTTGAGTCTTCACATTTCAGGTGATGCTCGGCGCACGCCTCACAGGCTTTGGAAACACGGAGGGGTGTTGACAGATCGTCACCAGTGCGGCGTCGCTTTTTTTGTGAATCATTTGTTGGAGTAGTGTGTAGTAGAGTGTGTCTCCTCAGTAAATCGCTAATTTCAGGTGAGCAGGAAGGAGCGACACAGATGGCAGAAGTTTGCTCACACTCTGCTAAACCTTTTGCTACATGTCTCGCATAAAAAGGGTTTTTCCTGGGTATCTACACCATTCACTTAGTTAGTTGAGTGCCGGCAAGGTGGGTTCAGGTCGTACGCAGGCGGGATGTACATACGCGAACGGACGTGACGAGCCAAGTGGTCTAGGCGGGAGTACGACTGGCGGCAGGTCCCACATTGGAAAAGGCCACCCTGTGATTGACCACTGTGGGCAGGAAAGGAAGCCATGTTCGAGCATGAACAAGACACTGCAGGAAGGGTGCTACCCGCACGAACGTGCAGGTGGGGAAAACCACCTTTTCAGCGGGCTCCCGAAGGTCGGGAAGGTGGGGGACAAGGTGCGGGGAAAGCTGCAGAAAAGGCGATTCGCCTTTTCTGCTTGTCGGACCGAGTCTCGATGGCTTTTGAAAGGGGGGAGTGACACAGCAGTGGTAAAAAATTTAGTGAGCAACACTTTAGGTCAAGATTTACATTGGTCCTCCAACTTAGCGCTTGGACGAGGCAGTAGCGGCGACGCGTGTTCTGCACGTTCAGCATCTAACGCGCGTCACTTGCATCGAGAAGGAGACTTGTCTGATACAGAGTTCATTTCTCATTGCACATACAGCCCACCATTCGCCATCAGATGCGTTCCGTTGACCCAGCTTGCTCGTGGCTCGCAAAGAAATGCCACAGCAAAGGCGATCTCCTGCGTGCTCCCCAATCTGGCTCCCACTGGTGTTTTGTCGATTACTGGCTGTACTTTAGCCATGAATTCTTCACCAGCCTGCGCGAACCCTTCAGTCATCGTGGGCCCTGGACTGACAGCGTTTACAGTAAGGCCATATTTTCGCGGCAATTCTTTCGCCCACACTCTTGTGAAACTATCCACCATGCCTTTACTTCCCGCGTAGATTGTCTGCAGGGGAGGAGATTCTCTCGCAGAAATGGACACGATGTTGATGATACGACCTCCGTGCTTTGGGAAATAAGGTAGTGTCGATTGCGTGAGGAGGAAAGTGCCTCGCCCATTGAGATTGACGAGTAAATCCCAATCCTCCAGTGTTTGTTCTTCGAATGGTTTGTTGACCGCGAGCGCCGCGTTGTTAACGAGGATGTCTATCCTGCCAAACTCTTCAACAGCCGCATGGACCAGCTTCTTTGGCCCATCTATTGTTGAAATGTCTGCTTCCACCGCAATTGATCTGGTGGGCAAGCTTACAGCCAGTTTATCTGCCTCTTCTCGTAGCTTCGGGAACGGGTAATTGAGAATGACGTTTGCGCCTCGCGACGCAAGTTCGCGGCCGATTTCAGCCCCAATACCTGAGCTGGAACCGCTCACGACAGCAACCCTGTTGTGTAGACTTTGTTCAGGCATACTGGAAGGACTGGGGCAGGATTGATAGCGAACGGCTGTTTTCAAAAGCTGTGTAGACCCGATGTTGGAAAGATATGATACTGATATCTGTGAAAGCGTCTAAGACAATGATATCTACTACATCTTTTGCTAGGAAGGTGGATCGAGCCCCGATGGACTTGAAACACGTTTGGTACTCTTGCATCGCCAAGGCTACGAGCCCGGGAGTGTGGCCCACATACCCGTGGCTTTTTCCACTTGCCGTTCAGCGGCGACGCGGGTGGAAAGCTTTCGGCGACATACTTTAACATCAGGATGCTCACAAATCGGCTTACCAAACTTCAGACTAATACACATCGTTAGCCATCATATCACGTTCTTGGACTGATTATGGGCGAGGCGGACATTTTACCAATCACTTGGAGGAGCGATTCCACAACCGAGGAATATGAACGTGTACGTGTCGGTCGAGTCTTCAACCACCGGCGCCCAAGTCGTTTTCCAGTTGCTGTTGTCGAAGCCGAGAAAGAAGAGCATATCCAGCAAGCGGTTCATATTGCACAACGGAGGAGCCTGCATGTTTCAATCCGCTCTGGTGGCCACTCGTGGGCAGCTTGGAGCGTACGAGACAATGCAATACTAATCGATCTGGGCAACTACAAGCAAATCGAGTTGAACGAGGCAACGGGTGTTGTGATTGCCTCCCCAAGCACAACGGGGGCTCAATTAAACTCTTTACTGAAAGAGAAGGGATTGATGTTCCCTGGAGGGCATTGTCCGGATGTTGGGCTTGGGGGGTTTCTACTCCAAGGTGGAATGGGCTGGGTTTGCAGGGTGAGAAGAGCTCCTCCAATTCCAATGCGGTTCCTGACATAATGTTGCAGAGCTGGGGCTGGGCATGCCAATACGTCACAGCGATAGATGTAATTACTGCGCAAGGTCAGCGACTACATTGCAGCGAGAAGGAAAACGAAGACCTATTCTGGGCTGCTCGTGGGGCAGGTCCTGGTGAGATTCGATGGGAACTTGAATCGATTACCGTATCTGATTTATACTGCAGGCTTCCCTGCGATCGTTACCAGATTCTATTTACGAACCAAACCGCTTCCAACGCATGTTCGATCATCTGCCTACATCTTCCCGAAAGCCCTTTCCAAAGATGCTCTGAATTGGATCATATCAATCGTCGAGACCTATGACGAGGACACTGAGATTGTCTGCGTCGGAAGATTCATCCCAGAGTATGATGATAGCGTCGTTATTGTCGGCTTAACGACTTTCAAACACTCTGATCACGACGCAATATCCGCTCTCCAAGCCGCAGAAAATTCCGTTCCTCAAGGGTACCTTCAGAAGCACTTTGCCAATCCGACAACTCTGCATGAGCAATACATCGAGCAAGGACTAGCAAACCCAGAAGGTCATCGGTACTGCTCTGACAACGCGTACATTGACAACAACACAGATGTTGCTACCGTGCTGGAAGAGATATTTACCGAGTTGCCCAGCCAGAAATCATTTGCTCTGTGGTATGCCATGGCACCTTTGTCACGCAGAGAGCTACCAGATATGGCTTTGTCGATGCAGAGTGACCATTACCTCGCCATCTATTCGATATGGGAAACGATAAAGGATGATGACAAGTGCCAGTCATGGGTGTCAAATGTTATGAACAAGATAGCACCACACAGCGTTGGCCAGTACTTAGGCGATTCTGATTTTCAAGTCAGGAACACAAAGTATTGGGGTGAAGAGCAGGGGAAGAAGCTGATGAAAATCAGAGAAAGGTGGAATCCCGATGGGCGGATTTGCGGATATCTTGACAACGGGGATCAATCAGGCGCGAAGGGTCTTCTCAATAAATTGTAGTATTTCAGTTGTGTTATCAAAGTGCGATGTTGAATACACGATTGAAGTAGCTTCCGGCTGATATCCGCTTAACCATAAAAATTAGTGATATTCTTTCAGCTATGAATGTCAGGAGAGTCGTAGCCCGATATCAATGAGACTGTTCCTAGGGTCCTCTACGGGCTTCAAGAATTGATAAGATCTACAGACGACCTTCTTCGTGGATTATGTTGGGCATCTTTCGAGATTGGGCTTGCAGTGATGGAGTACAGACTCTAGACCGAAGATCGTTGGTCGAGTCGCATAGCTCAGTCACAATTTTCGTTATCCGAGAGCTGCCAACATGGCCTGAGACGAGAGTCCAGACAAGCGAAATGCTAACCAATTAAAAAGAACTTAGTAAAGCCTGGGGAAGTATAGGTTCCGGGATTCCCCACATTGTGTTGGCTTGCGGCTCCTGATCAAGCCCCGCGTTTCCAAATGCCGGGGAAACAGGCATCAGGATATGAAGCCGGCCAATAAAAAGCCCTTTCCATGCTTGGGCGTCTGAGTTACGTGCTAAATCGTTTGAGAGCAGTTGCCAAGTAATCGGGACCATGTTTCCCCACCTTCAGCAACAATCCCGCGCTGTAGCTTTGGCCACGGGAAGAACCCTGTTGTACATAATACTGCACGCTGATCTGCTCGGCTGTTGGACATACCAATCTACACAATCATTCGCAGACTCAACTATTGAGAGAGGGCTGCAATTCTTCTTTTTACACCAATTCCAAGTCCAAACACTGCATTCAAACGCAGACAACAATGGGTCGCACAACAACAGTCCGCAATCCTGCAGAAATCAGGAAGAAGAACAACCTTGGAAGTCTACAACTCCGGCATGTCGATTCGAACCAAATCATCCTAATTCCTAGTCCTACCAGTGATCCAAATGGTGGGCTTGCCCTCCAAACGACTTACTCACACAGGCTGACCATCACCAGATCCACTCAACTGGTCAGCACGGTATCGTTGGTACATCATTATCCTTGTGTCTGCCGCGATATTCTTCTGCAATTTTCTTGCGGCTGGCCCAACTGTTGTTATCACCCAGGTTACCGCCGACTTCTTTGGTGCTCCGCCAGAGAACGTAAACTTTGTCTCAGACATATCGAAGACTGCATACTTCTTTACTACGACGGCACTCGTAAGTACATGGTATCCCCATATTTATCTTGGTACAGAAGACTAAAGGCCTCATCGATGCAAGGAATCGGCGCATTTCTTTGGATGCCATTGATCGTCAAGTACGGTCGCCGCCCGGTCTACATCTCATCATTTGTCCTCTACACGATTTGTGCTGCTTGGGCCGGAGCTTCGCAAAGCTATAGCAGCGAGCTAGCGTCGCGCATCATCATGGGTGTTGCTGCTGGTGCGGCTGAGGTCCTTGCGCCGTTGACCATTTCCGACATTTTCTTTCTGCATGAGCGAGGCACTGTCATGGCGTAAGTGCATTATGAATCTTCCTTCCCTCCTGATTGACCGACTAAGTATGCACCAGGATCTATACTTGCGCTTTGTCAGCCGGTGCGAGCGGTGGCATCATTGTCGCTGGGTTGATCAGCATCAACAACGATTGGCGACTCATATACTGGGTCGCCACAGCCCTGATTGGCACTTGCACAATATGTGTTATTCTCACCTTTCCAGAAACCATTTACCTCAGAGATGGAGCGGCTAGCAACCCTATGACTCAGGACGAGAGTAAGGAGTGTGACCTGGAGTCTAAAGCGCCAGTAACAGCACAAATCAACGACACATCCGCCTCTACCAATACTCCAGAAAAGAGATCCTATGCTTCTAGCCTCCGCATCTTCTCCGGGACGTACACCCAAGAATCCCTTTGGAAGCTCTTCCTTCGCCCAATGGCGTTCTTGATTCTACCACAGGTCTTGTGGGCTACGCTTGTCATGTCGGGAACGATCGGTTTCCTTGTTGCTATCACCTCAAATTTTGCTCCCGCTTTCGAGACAGCATATGGATTCAAACCCTGGCAATCTGGACTCTGCTTCATTGCAGCACTCGTTGGGGCTTTTATCGGAATCTTTGCTGGAGGCCATCTCTCCGATTGGATTGCCGATGTCCAGACACAGCGTAACGGAGGTGTTCGCGAGCCCGAGATGCGTCTGCCAGCAATCCTTGTAAGTGTCGTTACGGCACCGCTCGCACTCGTCTTATATGGTGTTGGTATCGAATACAAACTCCACTGGGTCTGTCCCACAATCGCTCTTGCTTTGAGTAAGTTTGAAATGGGCGTGCTGCTTGATATTTCCTGACGTTTACAGTCAATTTCTCCATTGTGCAAGCCACGAATGTTTCGCTTGTGTACACCATCGACTGCTATCGACCGGTAGCTGGCGAAATCACAGTAACCCAGATGGCCTGGAAGTCTGCCTTTGGTTTCTTGTTATCCTTTTATACAAATCCTTGGGTGCAGAAGTCGGGTTACCTTAATGCTTATGGTGCCATGGCTGGCATCTCCGGTGGCTTGATTGTTCTTGGCGTACCGTTCTTTATTTGGGGTGCTAAAATCAGAAGCGCCACCTGGCAATGGGCACCGGTTCGCAAGTTTGTGCACTGGGATGAGGATCGCGAAGTTGGTGAGTGAAGAAAAGCTACGACTCGGTTTTCATGTCGGTAAAAATGACGTCGCGTTGCTTTTCATAGCTGTTGATGGCATTTGCGAGAATCCACCATACATTCTTCTACTTGCAGCAAATTCACGTCTTTTTTTTTGAAAATACATTAATATGCTGAAGACGAGTGGCTTCTGAGATTGTGGGCGGCAAGTGGAGGTGGCCGATGTCGCTAGCCACCAATCAGGAAGGTACTCTGTCCGACCAAGCTTTCCGTTAGCGGCAGGCACGGCTTGTCATCTAGCTTGGAGAAGCTTATCGTCGTCCTATCACCTTCCAATGATAGTCGCACGTGTGAACATTTCACTGCCGTCCCTCTCTAGATGTTTAGCGATCTGGACATGGGGTGACGCGTATAAATCGGCTCATTGAGCCTCCTCCTCGTCGTTCGGTCCGCACCATCCGCTTCGATCTTCAAGATGCGGTTCCAAAGCGTGGGCGTCATCGCTTCTGTTATTGCTACTGCTTCGGCGTGCGGGGAAGAGCACAGTTGCTATGGTCCACTGAAGGATGATGTGGTCTTGACGCGCAACGTTAGGCGTATGCAGCCAGATGCAAGCAATGCAACTACAGGGCCGAAAGCTCCTCTTGAATGGGGTCAGATCAACTTCTTGCATACGACAGATACGCATGGTTGGCTGGAAGGTCACATCAAGGAACAAGTAAAGCACTGAACTCAAAAGTTCGTGATCGGTCTAGGCTGACGCTTGTTAGAACTATGGAGCTGATTGGGGCGACTTCGTCAGCTTCACAAGGCATATGAAGCAGAAGGCCAACAAGCTTGGTGTCGACTTGTTGCTGGTCGACACAGGTGTAAGCCGCTTTCAGTTCTACATTAACATTCACAAAATGGCTGAACGCAGCTGAACGTTACTAGGATTTACATGACGGTGCCGGCTTGAGTGATGCAACATCGCCCAATGGTGTAGTGTCTAATCCTATCTTCGAGAACGTCGAATACGACCTCTTGACAATTGGAAACCACGAACTCTACGTTACAGAAATCGCCTATGAAACCTTCAGTAACTTTTCGAAGGTGTACGGAGATAAGTACCTCACAAGCAACGTACAAATCAAGAACCCAACAACTGGACAATTCGAGTACATTGGTGCACAATACCGCTACTTCACCACCGAACGAGGTAGGATCATTCTCCTTACCCAAGTCCATGACTAATTACAAGCAAGGTCTACGCGTCATGGCTTTCGGAGTGCTCTTTGACTTTACCGGCAACAGCAATGTCTCCAAGGTCATCAAAGCGGCCGATATGGTGAAAGAAGAATGGTTTCTTGACGCTGTCAACTATAAAGATCCTATCGATCTTTTCGTCCTCACTGGTCATAACCCGGTTAGGCTCAACGAATCAAGCAGCTCCTTTGACACAGTATTCGGCGCTATCCGTAGCAAGAGGCCGGATGTACCCATTCAGGGCTTCGGTGGTCATACTCACATCCGCGACTTTGCCGTATGGGACAACAAAGCTACAGCACTGGAGTCTGGTAAGAATCTGATCATCTCTTCACACAAGTAGTGATTGTTAACAGCAATCAAGGTCGATACTGTGAAACATTGGGCTGGCTAGCCATGTCTGGCATAGAATCTACGGCAAAGAAAGTTAAGAAAAACCCCAAGGGTGTACCAAACCCTACACGAAGCGCCGTGCCACCAAAAAGCACTGGAACAGTCAGTGCGAGTGTGCAATTGCCTGCTTCGACCTCTCCCTCCAGTCTGCGCTATGCTCGACGCTATCTGGACTGGAACCGTCAGACATTCGCATACCACGCAAAGGGCAGTCAAAACTTTGACGCATTTGGCACACCCAAAGGCGTTGTAGTTACGTCCGAGATCACAACAGAGCGCGCCAAACTCAATCTTACTAGCCTCTATGGATGCGCGCCCGAGACCTATTGCCAATACTGCAAGCCGTATGGTGCGGATGGCAACATCTTCAAGCTACTACAGACCGCTTTGTCTACAGTTGTTGTAAACGAAACACGTAAAAACAACTCTCGCTTGATCATCATCAACACCGGCAGCATTCGATTCGATCTTGCCAAGGGACCATTCACGTACGATGACTCCTTTATCGTCTCGCCATTTGACGATGCGTTCCAGTTCATTCCTGACGTCCCTTATGCGCAAGCCTCCAAAGTCATCGACATTTTGAATGCGGGACCATACCAGAAGAAACGTGATCTCGAGACCGCCGATTTCGACTTCAACACCATCGTCGCTGATCGTGACACTTGCATCGATCCACCGCTCACGCACTCTTATGAGGGTGTGACTCGCCGCTCAAAGCAAGGTGGACGGTTGATACGACGTCAGTCTACCGCTCCCACCCCAGGGTACACCACCGTGGATGATTTTGGCAACGACGGCGATGATACTGTCCACTCAAACATCCCACACTACTCACAGCCAAATGACCTCCAGGCTAACGGATCGTTTCCCTTGGACGGATCCCTCCCTGAGACTGTTGATCTTGTGTTCCTCGACTTCATCGCTAGCTACATCGTCAACGCACTGAACAGTGCCGATGTGGGTGGCAACTTTTCGTTGAACCAGGTCTCGTACTACATGGATAAGAAGTTCACGACTAACAGCTATCTGCCGGCATACGCAAAGATTGCCTGGCAGGCCAATGTGCCGAATTGCCCCGTTGGAGAAGGTATTGGATTTTAGTAATCTAGCCAGTTACCAACTACGCAGTCATGTAACAACAGAAAGAATTGTAGAAGAACCTGTAGAGAAACCTGTAGAGAAACAGCAACTGTCATGCGCTGATCAGTTTTCGAAGTTTCGTGTTTTCGATTCTGAGTCTCTCTAGTCAGGCATTAGAGTCGTGTGTAAGCAAGACAGGTGTTGTCGTCTACCTTAGCTCGAAATCGCACATTGCTCGGGCTGTGCTCGTGAGATATGGTAGATTAGAAATTCAACTTGCACTCACTGGAGGTCTTTTGTCAGAAGAAGGATGCGTGAGTCCAAGCTTGGTGGTATTTCTGATGGCGAACCTCACTCGATCGCCTGGAGAAACCGGCAACTGTTTGCCTAGGACAGACATCCAGCGAATTACCTAAGGGCTATATGAAAATACACACTCGCCGCTGTTGGTGGAAGATTGCTCTGTCGTTGTATCTTGGCTATGTCGACTCTGTGTTGAGAAAGCCTACTGCTAGGTTAGAGTACTGTGAGACTTTTTTTTGGCCTCTGCTTTTGATCCTGCTTGATATCTTCGTCTTTTCTCTCTGTTTGCCTCAGTAACCTGCCGAGTTCTCTTGCAATGCTCAGGATCATTCCGTGTTTAGTGTCGACAGGCCCAGCTTTGTCAAACGCCGCAACTTGGTGGATGGCGACGTTTGCAAATGTAGGAGCGTTGTAGCTTTCATGCCACCTGCCGCGTGTGTGCTTTCGGACCCAAACTCAGCCCCATGTTCGTGGAAGTATCGTTGTTTATCGAAGTTGTGATAGTGGTCACAAACCCCGTCTCGTAACGGATCGCATGCGCGCATTCAGAACTTCGCGCAGTATTCCACTTCTGTCCATGGATTGTCCGCGCACCATGAGATCCCGTTCGCCTAAACCATGTACTCCCATCATACAGAATCTTGCTTGAACCCTGGAGGTAATCCGTGACGCGAGTACCACTGTAGCGTACTACTCAGTGTAGTCGATGACACCTCATGCGTAGCAAATGGGCCAAATATCAGCACTTGAACGTTCGACAACACAATTCATGCTCGAAGATGTCAAAGTGCTGTTAGATGCGGGATGAAATACCTCTCCACCCCGATATGAACCACCACTCTGAGCTGGCGAACTCAAGAAGCCTGCAGTACAGCTTCAAGAGTTCACGGGCTTTGGGATCCGACCCCTTCTTCAACAGTTCTAGGAAATCCGCCTCAAGGGTTGTGGGCCAAGTCATCGCCGCTCGTAAGGCTGGGTGTCCAGAAGTATCGATGCTGTACTGTAGGGCATGTCGCAGTTGTTCCGCGGCCTTTATGCGGCTAGCTTGACTTTCTGCCGACTCGCTTGGTGAAGGGTAGCTGGCCGCCTGAATCTCAACAAGGAAGGATGACAGCAATGCAGATGGTTTGTTCAGCTGATCAGCACCGCTTAGTCGGATGATAGGGGCGAATGGTCCGTTCTCTATCCAGGGTACAGCGGTGTTGAGAACGAAAGACATTCCTCGGAGTAGCTGAAAGATCTCAATCAAAACTTCGATAGAATAGGTTCGAGCATCTGCGAAAGCGTTCATGATTGTCAGTGAAGCTGATGCGAACAATGCGTGACAGTTGGCCGGGCCAAGGTCTGCGAGGGCTCCGTTCAGGCCCGTGAGAGCTGCTGACTGGTGGGTTGAGGCGAGGACGTGATAGTACGAAGCTCTCGAAAGATTGATGTAAGCAAGGTGATTGGCTGAGAAAGACAGAATGCTGTGCATAAGATGTGGATGCTTGAAGCCCTCTTGTGGTACCGCGAACCCCCAAATCTGTTTTGCGGCTTCAAGCCCAGGCATTGTCATGTGAGCATGCGCGGTATAGTGGTGCATCAGTTCTAGATCTTGCATCCACTCGCCGTTCGTAGCTTCTGGAAGCACCGTGACGGAATTGTAGTGGTGGATAGCCTTTTGTTGGTATTTGACATCTTCGGCTGGTGTTGGCCCAGGTGACACAGAGAGCTCATTGGTCTCAGGACTGGGTGAACTTGTATGTGTCGATGGCGTCTGAGACACTGTGTGTGCGCGACTCAATACTGAAGTACTCAGCAGACTGCACTCGACACGGTATCTAGCACACGCGCCGCACGGTCGGTTCTCGTCGCACTGGCAAAGGTGAATACGCGATCAAGGAAGAAGACGGACCACTCATACCTTTACGCGTCTCGCCTTGCATTGCACGCACCCATGGCGACTTTTCTTGGACCCCAGCCTCGGCATGGTGAGGTACGCGAAAACACGCTGCTGTTGAGTGAGGTACGGTTCGAGTGCGAGAGCGAGAGCGCGATGTGGCTTCGCGATTTGCCGATCGATCCGCAGCGCTAACACTTCTTCGGTTAGTATGTTCCTCTGTCCGTGCTATGCCCCTGAGGCCATTGCTGCATACCTTTCGCTCATAAGTAAATCACGACAGCCAGAAGTTCTGGATGAATGGTTTGATGATTGAAACTTTAACTCGAAGATGAGTGACATTCTGAACAAGAGTACAGACTTCACACACCCCAAGCCTCGCTTCTACGCTCGAACTCCGCAACCTCGGCTACAAAATCTGCCTGCTCTTTTCCTGCGAGCTGCTCATAGATCCACAGACTCGTGTCGATACCGGAAGTGACTCCTGCCGCATTGATGATTCTTACACCAGCTTCAGTTGTGCCAGCATCGACCCATCTTTTCTTCACAACGTCAACCTTCGAATCTCCACCTGCTGCCTCATCCGCGACCGTCTTCAACATGTCGAGACCAAGGTGATGCGTCGTTGTTGTGCGACCAGCCAAAATGCCAGATGCCGCCAGTATGATCGCGCCTGTGCACACAGATTGCAGGATCCTCGTCCCAGCCTCCTTTCTTGGCGACGTGTTGGTAAATTGCCGCAGAAGAGCTGTGAGCTCCTTGCCCTCCTTCGATGGGAGAAGTTTGTCGAAGACGTCGAACTGCGCGCCTGGGATGACGAGGATATCGTAGTCTACGATGTTGGCCTTCAGCTCTTCGAATGTGCCGTTGGGTACATAGACTAGGGTGCCGCTGTCCGATGAGATGCGATCGTGATGTCCAAATGTCCTCACTTCGAATATAGCTTCTCCAGATGCAGGACGCATGCTGTAGATCTCTACTGGTCCGCTGAAGTCGAGTATATCCGCCGAGGGGTACAGGTAGACGGCAACTTTGAAAGGAGCCATCTTAATTAACATATATGATTTTTTGGCTGCGATGCTGACAGGAGAGCCGTCCGGTGCGATGGTTTGTCATCTCAACGAGTTTCTTGAATTTATGTGAAGGACGTAGGATCTCACCGACCGGAACGGATCGAAGCGTAACTTCCGGCTCCGCTTAGGCCGTCACTGAGGCTTGGCAACAAATAAAGGTAGAAGCTCACCGAACCACTCTGCTATACTAAGCTTATGTTGTCGCTATGCCGAATACAGATGTAGTACCATCAAACTCAATACTTTCATAGTGATCGCAACGTGTCATTGTTGGGACAGATTGCTTCTCGAAATTAATCATCTACGAAGACTGTGGTAGCACCTTCTTCAACACTTCGACCAAGCCGTGGATCTCCTCCTCGGTGTTGTAATGCACCATTGAGACCCTTGTCACTCCCTCTGGACCGACCTTGAGGACTTCATCGCATAGCCTCTTGGAGTAAAAATGACCCCACCTGAAGCCGTAATTGGAGATCTTCTCAGCTTCCACTACAATCGTCTTTGGACTGATACCTTCGACGACAAATGAAATAGTCGGCACACGCTCCTTCGAGTCCGCAGACGTTGAGCCAAAGACAGTGATGTCATCACGAGAGTTCAGGAAATCGAGCAGGATCCTCTGAAGCTTGCCCTCATGTGCGGTAATTGCTTCGTCAGAACCCTCGAGATACTTCACGATCTCAGGAATCGCCTGCACGCCTTCGTAGTTTGATGCTGCAAAGCCGAGCTTTTCTTCAAGTGTCCTAGTGGGATTGAAGAAATGTGCCATCGGTTTGATGTATTGCTGAGCGGAATTGCTGGCATACAACACGGCGATGTGCGGGCCATATACCTAGGAAAATAAGCGTGAGTTCAGCAGGAAATGGCCATGACCCGTACCTTGTACCAAGAGAATGCGTAGAAGTCGACACCAAAAGCCTTCACATCGACCCTTCTGTGCGGCGCAAAGCTCACACCATCCACACAAAACAGTGCGCCCACTTCGTGGACAGCGTCTGCAATAGCTCTCACATCGTGAATTGACCCAAGGACGTTTGAGACATGGGTACAAGCCACAAACTTAACCTTTGACGTGAGAAGCGGCCTTAGGTTTTCAGCAGTCAGCTTCAGCTCAGGCTTGTCTGAGTGCCACCAGGTCACCTTCAACTTGAGACGCTCGGCCATGAACAACCACGGCTTCACGTTAGTCTCGTGATCCATTTTCGATAGGATAATTTCATCGCCTTCATTCAGTAGCATAGCGCTGGACAAGTTCATGAAAAGCTGGGTTGTGGATGCCCCGAGTACTGATATAGTCAGTATTATTCTTTAACCTGTATCGTAAGTGTATTGTACGAACCTATCTCATCACGCCCCGCGTTGACGTATCTTGCAGCTGCTTGGTAGCCTTCCTCATACTTGGTGTTTGATTGTGTCCCAGTGTGGTACGAAGCACCAAGTTGAACGTTGGTTTTGGACAAGTACTGAGTGATGCTACCGTTGCGTTAACACATTCTTGTTTATCAGGATCTTAAACAACTCACGATTCAATCACATCCCCTAAAGCCTGGCTACCTCCGGCGTTGTCGAGGAAAACTTGGTCCTGCTGTAGTGCGGGGAAGTGTTCGCGCGCCTTTGAGATGTCAAATGAGGCTGCCATTATTGCAGGTTTCTGGTAGAGTTGTGGTAGCGAATCTCTCAAGACGGCTGTGTTATAGTCGCCAAATCGTAAGCTGTAGGGCGTAGGGCGTAGGGCGTGTTGTGCTGTTGTTCTTTTGGCTTCCCACTAGGTAACGGAAGGTGGGGGTGGCTGGCTAGAGAAGGAAGGTACTCCACCAGTGACGACATCATCTCATTCAGAGGCCGTCTGCATCTCTACAGAAACCTCTCTTGCAGTCAATACGAGCGATTCTTGTTTATCTGCTCCATCAGCCATAACTGTTCGCGAAAGATCTGTCGAGAAGCCGTCTACCACCGATGATCGGCCCCTCAGCGGTATCGATAAGCTGTACATAGCCAAAACTTGGCCAGAACGCGACACAGTACGATCACCTAGGCAGTGTGCATCTGAGCCACAAAGTGTCTACCTTCCTGAGCCGTGTGGCTATATGCAACCAGCGGAGCCGCTCCTCTGAATCAATCAGTCAACGCTAGCTCAGGTACCGCTCCACGGGGGTCTCGGCTAGCCAGGTATGTCGCGGGGTTAACGATCACGCTTTTGGAAGCGGGGAGTTAGCCTTCTAGAATATATTTGAGTGCTCATTTCTTGGTCGAAACTGCAAGAAGACCTGACCAGTGATATGCCCGTTATTCTTACTCACTCGCTCGCTGCAAACCGTCATCTGTGAGTCAGGATCTATCAGCTCAAGCTACAAATAGGCTATAAACATTTTAATTCTTTGAAATGTTCAATAACTTAAGATACGATATTTCGCTTTCGAGCACCAGTGATCATCGCAGCCCCGCGAGGTAAGCGTGGCGCCAGCTACAGCTGGTAGGATATGGACGAGGCTATATAGACTTAGCTGAGGCTCCACAAGGAATCTCAACGATCGTGTTAGGGCAGAAACGCAATCTGTAGCAAGCATGTTAACAAGCTCTTCCATCCTAGCCTTGCTGTTGATGCTGTCTTGGCCATCAATAGGTTGTAATATACCCCATCATCATAATTCATCAAAGCATCCTGAGAAATCTGTTTCTACACCGCTCGCATTGCCCTCCCTCAACCCTAGGCTTTCTCACTTCATCCATCGCCTGTAGCGCCTATCCTCCTTCAAGCTGCGGCGCTCGTGCTTCGAGCTCTAGCACATATCTGTCATACGTTCCTAACATGCCCTCAAAATGATCAGTGTTCTTCCACAGCCAATGGCGTATCCTTGCAATTCAATTGTGCTACAGACTTATTTGGAGGAAACCTGCAGCTATCGAAAGTAAATCAACGTGATTTCCCGTGTTAATCTGGACAGCTTGCATAGACGGACATCGACATTGACAGCATGCATGGAAGCCTGCTCAACCACAAACGAATGTGTTGTAGCAAGCTACGTGAAACATGACTGTTACCTGAAGAGTGTACTGAGCACTGCGCATGAAAAGTTAGATATCAGTTCCTAACAAAAAGTGATATACTGACTCGATGCCATTGCAAATGTGGTTGGGGCGGCTGTCACATTTTATGAGACTTCACCGCTTTCGATGTTTGGCTTGCATGAAGAATGGTGCCAACGTCAACGAATATTTTGACAGTTTGCCTTTGGTCTTGGCTGAACAAAGTATGTCTATAAGGAACGTGCGCGAAAAGTAAGAAGTGTGTTGGCCTTTGCGATACACAGACTGCCAAAACGAAGTTGCTTCTTGACGACACTGTATGGATAACCGGATTAGCTCTGCTTGCGTGGTGACAAGTAGACAAAAAAACTATCCAGCGCTGACGTTGCATCAGACAAGGAGTTCCGTTGCAGGTGGACGCCGATTTCTAATGGTGGTGCAGCTGGATAAGGCTTTACCCGGCGCGCGTCGATTGTCGAACCCCGTCGCACCTTCCCCATCCTTCCTCCGCAAATGTGAATTTAGATTAAGGGGAACTGCATTAGCTCCAGCAAAAGGCTCAAAGCAGCGGTCACTCGGAGTCAAATGTTTCGCCGGGGAGTGACCGTATGCGCGAAGTCATCACACAAAGCACCATAATCTACCTCCCTAACGGCGATTTGGACCCTTCTGGACGATGGGACCGGATCTCCAAAATGCTCTCCAGAGAGACTATAGAAGAGGATTCTGTCGAGCCAACCTCAACCCTGACCAAAAGTCCATCACCTCCTCGCTCGAATAATCCGAGCAGCCCAAGACTTCCTTTCACGATGCGTACTCAGTTGCTTGTGGGATCACTGGTCTCTTCCGTCGCTTCACTGTCCTTGAGAGAGCTTTGTACCAATTCTTACGCTGTGTCCAAGCTGCCTGCGCCTGGTACATACCAAGGAATTACAATCGACTCAACGTCTGTCGTCACTACCCTCACAGCGAACTACACCCTCAGCAATCAAGTCTTCTACCCAGATGCAAATGTGGCATATTGCAACATCACGTTCTCCTATACACACGACGGTCGCGATGATCTCGTTCACATGGCCTACTTCGCTCCCGATCCAAGCGTATTCAAGAACCGCTTCCTCGCTACTGGCGGTGGGGGTCTAGCAATCAACTCAGGAGCTACATCCGTGACTGGAGGCGTCAGTATCGGTGCTGTGGGAGGCCTGACCGATGGTGGATTTGGTAGCTTTACCACCCAAGAGGACGTGAATTTTCTTTTAGCCAACGGCACCGTCAATTGGGAGAATGCGTACATGTTCGGCTACCAAGCCATACATGAAATGACTGTGCTTGGAAAGCAGCTCACAAAGAATCTTATGGCCATTGAAAACGACACGAAGCTTTATGCTTACTATCAGGGCTGCTCTGAGGGTGGTCGCGAGGGTTGGAGTCAGATTCAACGTTTCGAGGAGCTCGACGGAGCAAGCGTTTCTGCGCCTGCGTTCCGATATGCTCATCAACAGATCCAGCATCTCTACAGTAACGTTGTGGAGAAAACACTAGGGTATTTCCCATCACCGTGTGAGCTAGATGCTATCGCGAATGCCACGATTAAGTTCTGCGATCCACTGGACGGAAAGACTGACGGCGTTGTCGCGCGTTCGGACCTATGCAAATTGCACTTCGACGTCAACTCAACTATCGGAATCCCCTACTACTGTCCTGCCAAAGCGGGTGGTGGGAACCCCTTCGGTCCAGGCGGTGGCGCATCAACACCCGTCCAAAATGGTACAGTCTCGGCGCAAGCCGCAGCAGTTGCCCAAACCATCATTGACGGCCTGCACGACGCCCAAGGTCGACAAGCATACTTCTCCTACCAGCCTGCTGCCACCTTCGCCGACGCACAAACCAAGTACAACAATGCTACCCAGGAGTGGGAGCTCAACATCAGCGGTCTAGGCGGCGAATTTGTGACCCGTTACCTCTGGCTCCAAAACACCTCCACCCTCACCTCCCTTGACGGTGTGACATACGATACACTGAAAGAATGGATGTACGATCTCTGGCAAACCTACGAAGACAGTCTTCAGACGACGTGGCCTGACCTGAGCCGCTTCGAAGCCAGCGGTGGCAAGATTTTGCACGTCCACGGCGAAAGCGACAACTCGATTCCGGCGGCAAGCAGCGTGCGGTACTGGGAGTCTGTGCGCTCAATCATGTATCCCGAGCTGAGTTACAATGAGTCCACTACCAAGCTACAGGACTTCTACCGATTCTTCCTGGTGCCCGGAGCGGCGCATTGCAGCGCGAACAGTTATCAGCCGAATGGCGCGTGGCCGCAGACCGTCATGACGCAGTTGATCGACTGGGTTGAGAACGATAAAGCGCCAGACATGTTGAACGCTACGGTACTGCTGGGTGCTAGTAAGGGACAGAACCAGCAGATCTGTCTATGGCCGCTGAGACCAGTACATGGCAACGATTCGACAGTGCCAGAGTGTATATACGATCAAGAGAGCATCGACACGTGGCATTACGACCTCAACGCTTTCAAGATGCCGGTGTACTAGGCTATAGAACAAGTCTAGGGATGTATTCGCAGCGTATGTGTAGCGGGAAGAACGGCCGGATGACTTTATGTCACAATAACAGAACTTGGTGGTTCCAACAGTCAACACCCACGTGATTAGTTTTGAAAGTGCCTTTTGATAAATCGTATGGTTGAAGTGAGGAGAGCTCGTGTCAATCCCCGGTGGGGTTCTGTTAAAATCAAACACGCACCACCAATCAGAAGCCGCTAGCCTGATCCACCCACAAAACACCTGCGACGAACGCTCCTGCCCAAGACTGACGCTCATACACACACTTCCCAACATGTTACCGAAACTCACCCATCTTGCGGAATTCAGACTCCCAAACTATCCCGCCGCCCCTCTAACGCTCAACGGAAACCCCCTCAGCATCTATGAAGAAAATTCTTTCAGTGCAAAGCAAGAGCAGGAACCTTCGCCTGTCCCAATCGGCATCGCCACGATTCTGTATCGGTGGTGCCCTACAGCTCTCGCTGCCTTTTTGGATATAGACGCCTGGTTTAGTTTGACGTGGACCGTCACGTTACCCGAAAACAAAGCGAGCGGCGAGTCTGCCAAACAGCTGGAGATTGGACGAGTAGGGAACCAGGTCACGTTCGGCACACTCGATGCCAGTGGGGATAATTTCGAGATCATGTGCACGTTCAATGTTGCGCTTACGTCTGAGACTGCGCCTGGAGTGGAGAGAAAGAGGGGAGAGTGGATTCCCAACGTCAAAGAGAGTATGCTGGGAGAGGAAAACATGAAGAGCGGCGAAGAAGTGAAAAAGGTTGGTACTCAATGGGTTGAAGACGTAGTTGCGAGCAAGAGGTGGGAGGCAGCCAAGGGCGTGAAGCACAGCTTTCACGTCGAGTATGCACCTATGGACATCTTCGGCGACGGGATACCAATGAGTCCACATTGGCTCTACAAAGCTCTTGACCTCAGCAAATGTACAACTTGCGACACCGAGGGCTCTGCAGCAAAGCCGTTGAATCGTTGCGGGCGGTGTGGCACGGCTGCATACTGCTCGAGTACTTGTCAGAAAGATGATTGGAAGGTGCACAAGTGGGTTTGTACAATGAGCATGGAGGACCGGGGACAGGCAATCAAGATCTCGCAAAAGGGTGGTTTGTACAAGTGGGATCCTGCAAGGACGATGACAGCAAAGGGAGAAGATGTGATGAGCGACAATCCTTTTTTCGAAGAGGTACAGTTGAAACGGACGAGAGGAGAATGAGAGGCTTGCATTGGCGTTGAAAGTTTGCATCTTACATCGACTGGACATTGCATTGGTCTTTGAAAGAAGATGAGAAAGGGTGAATTCGCGGCCAATACGAAACAACACCACCACCCTACAGTCGATGCAGCGACACAGATCAAGAGTCGGCTCTGAACAACGCCTCGGGAATAACGTCGACCTCGAGTCCGTTCAACATGAGCGAACGCTAGAATGTTATACTGCAGCGACTATACGATGTCAAACCCTGACTCCCGCTGTTCGGGCCGCGGGCTATGGTACACGAGATTCGCCAACTGCACGTACGCGAAACGAGAACCGGCAGTAACACACACAGAAAGATTTTTCGACACACTGTACTAAACACAGTGCAACACTCACTACTATAATCGAACATGGTTGTTAATCAACAGAAATAGCACTACGGCTGAGATCTCGGCGTTTCATAGGTTAACGGCAATCTTGGAGCCCGAAAGGAAATACACTATAAGATCTACGCTTCTAGTAATCCCCAGCTGTCCAATCCCTTATGCGGGATCTCGAGCCAGGGGGGCCGTGCCTACCAGATTCAATGCGGAAGCGGCGGATCTTACCATCGACAAAGGACCGACGCCGAAGTCTATAAATGAGGAGAACGGTAGATGTACTTGAGGCTCAACAACATCTGTGTTTGCTAGTCGGCGACTTGTCGAAAATGTTGGGGTACTTGTTTTCTGCTTTGTTGTTGCTCGTGTCGACCGCGGTGGCCAAGAATGGCAAACCGGTGCATAACAGCAGCCATCTCCACGACCACGATGGGTCGTTCACGCCGGACTTCTATCTGCGCGTCACGTACGAGAACCACACGGTAGCTTGCCAGCATCGCATGTCTGTGCTGGTGAATGGTACTTCGCCAGGCCCGCCGTTGCGTCTTCCCCCCGGCAAGACAAGCTGGGTGCGCGTATGCAACGATATGGATACTTACAACACCACAATGGTCTCTCTCCTGCCCTAGAATAACTCGTTCTATCATGACTGTGCACGTCTGCTAACCATCTCCCAGCACTGGCACGGCCTTTCGCAGCGCACGGCGCCCTTCAGCGACGGGTCCCCCGTATCCCAATGGCCAATAGCACCACACCAGTGCTTCGACTACGAAATCCACCCAGATTTCAATGATTCAGGAACCTACTTCTACCATTCGCATGTCGGATTTCAGGCCATCTCTGCGGCGGGGCCTCTCATCATTGAGGATTTCGGGCTGCCGCCGTACGAGTACGATGAAGAGCGGATTGTGTTTCTGCAGGATTACTACAACAAGACTGACGATGCAATTGAGCAAGGGCTGGTTGCGACGCCGTTTGTGTGGAGTGGGGAGGTGAATGCCGTGCTGGTGAATGGAGTGGGTGTTGCGATTGGCGAGACGGCTGGTGAAGGCGGATGCGAGCTGCCCGTCATTGACGTTGAGCCCGGGAAGACGTACCGGTTGAGATTTGTGGGTGCGCTGGCGATTAGCATGGTTTCGTTCGGAATTGAGGGACATGCAAAGATGCATGTCATCGGTGCTGACGGTAAGTATACAAAGCGACACAGGGTAAAGCATATGCAAGTTACGTCTGGGCAGCGCTTCGATGTACTGCTGCAGACGAAGACGGTAGAGAAGCTGGACGGAAAGACCGACTGGACGATCCAATTCGAGACGAAAGACCGACCAAAAGTGTACACTGGCTTCGGCGTATTGCGGTACTCGAACGCGGCGCCGAGCATAACCAGCGCGCCCAGTGTAGCACCATTACAGCTACCAAACAACACGTACGCATTCCTAGAATACGCACTGGAGCCACTGAAGCCCAACGGCTTCCCCAGCGCCAAAGAAATCACGCGGCGCGTCCACATCACCAACCAGCAACTAGCGGAATCGACAACCATCTGGCAACTCGACGGGCTCAACTGGACCGAAAACCAACCGTACAACGCGCCTCCCTACCTGGTGGACCTGTACAAGAACGGACCGTCCGCAATGCCAAACTACACAGCCGCGCTGGCCAACGGCGGCTGGGATCCCGTGACGCGCGCCTGGCCCGCTAAGCTGGGCGAGGTGATTGAAATCATCCTCTACAACACGGGCAGTCTGGTGAACGGGAACTTGGGCGTTGATTACCACCCTTTTCACCTGCACGGTAGCACGTACTATGACTGCGGTAGCGGGAACGGATCGTACGACGCTACTGCGAATGAGAGGCGGTTGAAGAACTACAATCCGGTGTTGAGGGATACTACGAATCTGTACCGGTACGGATTGAAGGGGACGCCGGCGCAGCCTGCTGGGTGGCGGTGCTGGCGGTTGAGAGTGCACAGCGCTGGGGTGAGTTTTTGTGCGGATTCTGTTCATGTTGGATTTGACTAACGCGTGATAGTGCTGGATGCTGCATTGTCATATCTTGCAGCACATGATTATGGGGATGCAGAGTGTGTGGATTATGGGCGAATGGCAGGATATAGCGCGGATTCCGTACTCGGGTGCGCAGGGGTATCTGGACTTTGGAGGGACGGCGTATGGCGGGCAGGATATTTCGCCTGTTGCGTGGCATAATTGGGATGATGATGCGGATGCTGGAGAGTAGGGGGTTCGAGTGAAGGATGTATCAGTAGGCCATACGTCTCTTTCCGGTGACGAGTTATTGGAAACACTCCTCTCACCTCTGTTTTTTCTACTTTCATCCCTTATAGGTGTAGCAGTATGTTTAATGGCTTCGGCCTCAATCTTACGCCCACCATGTGGTTCCATCAGTGTAGTGCTTGCCAGAGTCGACAAAGCTCTGCACGCCATTGGTTGTTTGGATTAGCACCCCTCGTAAAGTGATTAGCACGAACCTGTAGCTCCGAAAGAGAGTGCGTGGTGTAGATCATGATTTCAGAACGGCTAATTTCGTGATGCTGGAAGGGCGGCACTCGGTCAGAGCGTGCTGGTCCTGCCTCTAACAAGCATGAACACACCCTTTTCGACACGTGGGAGCAAACATGGTGTGGCAACGAGGTTCGTCCTTCTCCGACTCGTCTTCGAGGTGAAGGACGAGAATTGATACACTGATGAATTTTCCAACACCTGGAGGGGCAATTTAGCTGCCGTTTAAACTTTAAATGAAGCGTTGGTGTTTGCGTTTGTGAGGTATGATTGGTGTTCGGCTAGATTAGGAAAGGTTATTATGGGTCTCGAGCTCTGCACCTCGGCAACGTGCTATTATGAATATCAGAGGTTATATAAACAACTATAAGCTGCGAATGAGAACCAGAAGAGCCTATCAAGTTTCGTTGACAACGAGTCGATTGTGCAGAACAGATGCGTTACCTCGACTGTCGACGACCCTGACTGCTTGGCATCGACTGGTAAGGCGCACAGCATGTCTCAAACAGCCTGTCCTACGATGATCGGTGGTGTCGTGTTTCACCACCTGGGCAGATCTTGCACCAAGGTTGGACAAAAGACCCTGAGACAAGGACATGGCAACACAAGGCAAATGTTGCAGGCGTAGTACATAGTATGGCAGCAAAACGGCAGACACTGACTGCGTGGTTACGAGTTCATCGAGGCTATGGTGAGCGGCGCTAGGTTTAGTTCGTATTGAGAGCTGCTTTGTACGGTAGCGCCCAGGCGTGCCGGGAGCATACATGTGCATCAACAGGGCACACTCGACCGTGAGGCCTGCGAGGGCAAAAACTTCATCTCACAACGACAGCTAGACGGTGGTTGACGTGCAGGCGAGACAGGCAACATGGTGCGGCAGGCGTGGCAGGTAAACATTCGATAGATACGAGAAATTAAACCTCAGGCCAGCGGTTGGGCCTTGCCACTGAAGGATGCACCCACCCGCGCAGCGTTTCTTGATTCGGATCACATGCTGGGGTGAAAGCCGGGTGCAAGCCAGGGTGCCGCTCGAACCAGAGTGGCGCGGACAGGGCGGCACACGCTGACAGGAACGGCGTGCAGGGGGGGTGAGGAGAAGAATGGAAGCAGAGCATGCAGAGGAGTATTATTGTGTTTTTGGGCGAAGATGAAGAGAGAGGCATGTTTTGCTAGCCGTGCGGGTGCTGCAGGCTTGTTGGGGGTGCAGGAGGCTGGAGTGCCCCACGCCAGCTATCAGCGGGCTGGGCATGACGCAGCGGTCGCTCGTCGCGACTGCCGAACGGGCTTAGTAGCGTGCAAGGACAGGCAAGCACAGGCAAGCACAGGCAAACACGGTGGGCTCGAGGGCTCCACGGTGGCTCTATAGGGCGGCTTCCTGGCAACTCGACGCCGCCCGCCGAGACAATCGGCTGCGAGTGTCAGCCTCTGGCCTGCTGCTGCACCAGCCGCGTTTCCTGGTGACTAGCCTGGCTGCGCTGCTGCACCTTGGAAAAGCTGGCTCTCCATCTCCATCTCCATCTCCATCTCCACGCTCCACACACCCCCGAGCACCTGCACCTGCACCTGCACCGTCACCATCCCCCCCATCCCCCATCCATCGCTCGCTTGCCTAAGAACAGCGACTTGCATTGCCCGCGGCCCACGAACGTGCGAACGCTTCCGCAAACACTAAGCCCGCCCAGAGCCCGCTTGAGCGCGGCCCACTCATCTTCGAGCGGCGCGCCGCCGTTTCTCTCGACGGCCACGCTTGCCCGCCTGTCCTCGCTCTGCCCATCTCCGCACCAGAGCCTGCGCACCAGAGCCTGCACACCAGAGCCTGCACACCACCACCACCACCACCACCACCACCACAGCTCTGCGGCCGTCGTGCACACCACCCACCGCTGCCATGGCACACCCGCAGTCAGAGCAGCCCTTCCTGGCCCACCAGGGCGACGCCTCGCCGGTCGACGGCCCTGACAGCGACTTCCCGCCGCCACCGCCCGCCCACCGCGTGCCCGTGGGCATGCACCCGGACACGCACCACGTCCAGCACCAGCGTCCCTCGTTCCAGCAGGACCCAAACAACTACTCGGACCTCTCCACCCCCGGCTCTGAGCCCCGAGGCGCTCCCCTCGGCGTCCCCAACCGCAGCCCCAACGCAACCCCCTTCAACGACGCCTACGATGGAGGCATGCCGCCGCGCTCCATGTACTCGAACCGCTCCTACGGCTCCCAGGTCCCCCTCGCCGGCGCCGGCATGTACTCGAGCAACCACTCCATGCACAGCATGAACTCGCCGCCCCACAGCTCCCCCTTCACCGACAACCCCTACAACCGCTACTCGTCCACCCCTATGAGCAATGCCCAGGCCATGGGCCAGATCAACCCCAACGAGCTCGCCGACGACGACGACTGGGGCATGGGTCCCGAGACACCACAGAACAAGCGTCGCTCCTTTGTGCCATTTGGTGCCTCGCGCGACGGTAGCAGGAACGGCTCACCAGGCTCGTCCATTGCTGGCGGTGTCGCAGGTGCCGGTGCAGGTGCTGCTGCTGGTGCCGCTGCTAGTCGCGACGGAAGCGGCAAGTACAACGCCGTCTCCAACATCAACGGTGCCGGGAGCGCCAACGGAAGCGGAAGCCACATTGGAAGCCACATTGGAAGCCACCCTGAGCTGCTTGCTGAAAAGTCAGAATGGCTGAGGCGCGACCACGCCAAGCGCAAGAAGAGGATGTGGATCGCCATCGCTATCATTGCCGTCCTTCTGCTCGGCGCTATCCTCGGCGGTGTCCTCGGCGCCCTGCTCAACAAGGGTGGCAGCCACGACGCGAAGAGCAACGGCGTGAGTGCCGGCGATGTTTCAAAAGACAACAAGGACGACCTCAACAAGGACTCGAGCGAGATCAAGGAGCTGATGAACAACGCAAACCTGCACAAGGTCTTCCCTGGAATGGACTACACCCCTCTCAACTCGCAAATGCCCGAGTGCTCAAAGGTACCCCCTTCGCAAAATAACATCACCCGCGACGTGGCCGTCATGTCGCAGCTGACCAACGCTATCCGTCTTTACGGAACCGACTGCAACCAGACCCAGATGGTCATTCACGCCATCGAGCGCCTCGGCCTGACAGACATGAAGATTTGGCTCGGCGTCTGGCTCGACGACAACAACTCGACCAACCAACGGCAGATCAGGCAGACTTGGGACATTCTCGATGACTACGGCTGCGACTACTTCAAGGGCATCATCATTGGTAACGAGGTGCTTTACCGCAAGGATCTCACAGCAACCGAGCTGATTGACCAGATCACCGTCTTCAGGCAGAACATCACCAGCCACAAGTGCGATCTGCCCGTCGCCATGGCGGATCTTGGTGACAACTGGACCGCCGACATGGCTACCAAGGTGGATATTGTCATGTCCAACGTCCATCCTTTCTTCTCCGGTACCGAAGTTTCCAAAGCCGCAGACTGGACATGGAGCTTCTGGCAGAACAACGATGTCGCATTGACAGCCAATAACAAGGACATCAAGCAAGTCATTGCTGAAGTTGGTTGGCCTTCTGGCGGCGGTACCAACTGCGGTGGAGCGGCCTCGTGCACCACAGGGTCCGTTGCTGGAATTGATGAGATGAATCAGTTCATGGAAGACTGGGTATGTCCCAGTCTCAAGAACTCGACCGAGTACTTTTGGTAAGTGTCATCGTGCGGTAGCTGTTGACCTGTATATACTGACTTTATCCAAGGTTCTCTGCATTTGATGAACCATGGAAGATCCGCTACAATGAAGATGGCAAAGAATGGGAAGACAAGTGGGGCCTTATGGACGTGGACCGCAACCTCAAGCCTGGCCTCAAGATTCCCGACTGCGGTGGTGCAGCACTGCCAACCTTTGAGTAGTTTTCGCTTCGACGTTCGATATTTTCAGCGATTACATTGATTGAGCACTCGGCTCTGCATGACAGCTCGGCGTTCGGCGGCGCATCGGTACGAAAGTTTTTGACATGTTGGCGGCAGTTACCCGCACGTTTCCATCTTTGGCAATTGTTTTTCAGGAATACACAAGCATGGCTGGTCTTTTGCGTTATGGCGTTTAGCATTGGTGGTCCATTTGACACGATAGGCGGCAAGAGGAGGATTGGACTGTGTATAGAATACGACGAGTCGCCGTGTCGTGGGGAGGATGTGCGTCAGCATAGATTCGATGGACAGGCATACTGCAATACAGGTATTGTAGCGGAGGAATGTGTAGATAGATACGGAAAGGAAGTGCATAATGTGCGTGATACGAATGCAAAGATATATACCTCTTCACCCGGGCCGCGTAGCTCCTCGACCGTGACGCGTCCCTTTTTCGACTACGGACCCACACCCTACGACTCCGCTCTCAAAACCACCGACTATACGCCATGACTTCACGCAGGACGCGCACTCTTTTAGATTACTATTTGCAACTCGCCGCCCACCCGTCAACAGCGCCATGAGGTACCGTCAGCTGGACCTGCAGTCGCCTCGCCATGCAGGGCTCGATCTCACAGACCACATCTCAGCGCCACAGTCTTACCATGTCACGATCACATCTCACAAAGAAATCCGTATCTGCAGGGCCGCGATCTTAGCTGCATGCTGCTGTGTATGCATGCAGCGTATTTGGCGGTTGTGTAAGTTGGGATGCACCCTGCATCTGCGCGCGCGTCTTCACGTCCACGATTACGCAAAAGTTCGCACTCGACCCCTGCGAACCATCCTCGTCCTCGGCATAATGACATGCAATACTACGGCAGCCCAAAACGGACCAGCCTCGGATTCACTATCAGCAACATCACCTAAACTCGCCATAGCCAACACGGCTTCCTCGGATGGAAGCAACCATGTCAACATCCTCCACACACCAGTGTTGCCGTGTGGGGAGCCGCTTTCCTAAGTATATAGCCAGTGCACTGCACAGCAGAGGCTATTGTAGTCAGTCACTCGCGACGAATCACTCAGATATGTCATGGAAGAGAAGATGAAGATGTAGTATCAGTTTTGGTATCAAACATTACAAGTTAAGTATGAAAGGTATATACACCGCCACCTTCTTGGCGGAGAAAGATTGTGCTAAAATCCAATTTTCAACTGAGCTCACTCTAAGAGGAGATCTCAAGAACAGCGGGGCCAGCAAGGATGGTGTCGTCAGTGGCAGCAGTGTTGCAGCTGGTGAGGACGACGTAGCTCTGGCCGGCGAAACCCTTAGGAACAACGACCTCGTAGCCACCGTTGACCGACTTGGCCTCGACGAAAGTAGGACCGGTGACGGCGATGAAGGCAGCGTAGACGGTTCCCTCGACCTTGTAGCCAGAGGTACCGAGCATGACGGTTGAACCAGCCTTAATGGGCATGTCCTTGCTGGAGGCGGACAGGCTGGGGAAGGCCTTGACGGGAAGAGCAGGGTTGTCAGAGGGGCAGCTCTTGATGAAGCCGGCGGCGAGGGTGTAGACCTCGTTGTAAGAGAGGGGAGCGTCAAAGGGCTGGGGGAAGGGGCTCAGCTTGTTGACGTTGCGGATGTAGGCGCTGTGACGGGCCTCAACGGTCAGGATGGAGCCAGCAGCGGTCAGGTAGGTCTTGGACATGGTGTCGGCGGCGGCACCGAGGTAGGCGCTGACACCAACACCCTCGAGGACTGAGGCGGTGGCGAGGAACGACTGCACGCTGGTGACACCGAAGGAGTAGGTGCACTCCTTGACGGGCTTTGCGCCAGCGGCAGTGAGGGCGCCAGACAGGAAGCCGACGTGGGTGGCCTCGTCGCCGCTGATGGTCTTGATGCGACCGTAGACCTCGGAATCGAAGCCAGCAGCCTTGAAGTCAGCCTCGGTGAAGTTGGCAAGACCTTCGCGGTAGAAGGTGTTCTCAAGGTGCTCAAGGGTCAGAGCGTAGTTGAGGATAACATCATCGGTAGGACCAGTAGCACGCTTGGTGGGAGCGGCAGAGGCAACAGCAGCCAGAGCGGCAACGGCGATGACAGACTTCATTTTGATGGATGGAAGTGTGCGGTAAGAACCTGAAGGAAGAGGGAAGGTTGAGAAGGTGAGTGAAGCTGAAAGACTGTTGTTGAGTTGTCTGATGATAACAATATACCAGGAGAAATGCTCTTTACTTATACCACCTCCACCGATCCACGGTCCTACAAGCAGACGGCCTCTATCCTTTCCACACATTCGTTCACCAGTCCACATCCATCATCACTCTTACTGCCTCTGGCAACGAGCTGCAATAGCGCGGTACCCTGCGCATCCGGCGACTTCAGGGAAATTTCGAGCGCCAGACTACTGCAATCGGTGCGTATGTTCCCGCCCTCAAGCGCACTTACCCACCCCGATCCGGAAAGCGTAACTGTAATAGACGCTCAAAAGGGAAATCTGGAGGTGGCCGCCTCGCCCGTTCCCCGCAATAGATGGACTCGATCGTTACCACGGAACGCTCACTCCCGAGTAAGAGGAATGTAGTGACGTCGGGCACCAAAGTGCTGTGCGGCCAGGAGAAACAGTTTTCTGATTGGCCGTGTGTTTTAGAAACTGGAGTTGGCGCGGAATGCTAGCCCTGAAAACGTCTAGTGGGCTGGCTGGAACGTGAGGGTTCCGGACGCGGCGCCCTACAGCAAGACTACCACTGACTACCAACTACACCACCAGCCGGCACTTGCCATGCTCATCTTACTGATTTGGATAACTTTGTCGTCGCACAAGCGTCGTGAACGGTAAGCTCAATTGCCGGAGATGAACAGCCTCGCTGTTGGCTGCGCCCGACCCTGGCTGGATGCGGCCACGACGCCTGACTGAGAATCAATACTCGCAGCGTCGAAGCGGCAGAGTGGACGGATGCAGACTTGAAAACACATTCTGCCGCTGCGACTCTGGGGGAGATTGCAGTTTTTCAAGTGGCGTCGATCGGTATAAGATTCAGAGAGTAGGCTGTAGAGTTTTCTTTTTATCAAGTCTTTCATCAGTCACTCGTTCTTCGCAATATACTCCTGTCTCATCAATTGCTTTGCATCCAATCCCAATTACTCAAGATGAAGTCTTTCTCTCTCGTCGGCGCCGTTGCGCTCGCTGCTGGTGTTTCTGCGTAAGTTTCCATTTCACTCCTATTGCCTGTCCATCCCCTCACCCCATCTCATCACCTACTTATGCCATCTATCTAACACAACACAGTCAGTACTCAGTCGGCTCTGTCTCGACACCAGTACCGACCTCGATCCCTGGCGGCTGCAACCCGGCGCACCCAGGCTCATGCCCGTCGTCGTACTTCCAGACGGTCAGCACGCCGGTTGCGACCAGCATCCCCGGTGGCTGCAACCCAGCGCACCCAGGCTCATGCCCCACGCCCTCGAGCGCCAGCCAGGCTTCGGCCAGCAAGCCCGCCTCCAGCAAGGCTGCCTCAGCGCCTCCTGCCGGCTCCATCACAACCACCATCACCGCAAAGGCTGGATGTCCTACCGGCCCGGCGCCTGATGTTATGGTCACACGCTCCAATGCTCCTGTGCCGTCGTGCGAGGCGGGCAAGAACGCTACCAAGCCTTCCATCATGAGCATGCCTGGCTACGGACCCCCTATGCCGTCTGGCGGCTCTGGCAGCGGTAGCTCTGGCTACCACGCTGGTAACGCAACTGGAAGCGGTTCAGGTTCCGGCTCTGGCTCTGGCTCTGGCTCTGGCAGCGGAACTGGAAGTGGTTCCAACTCAGGCTCTGGCTCCAACTCTGGCAGCGGAACTGGAAGTGGTTCCAACTCAGGCTCTGGCTCTGGCTCCAACTCTGGCAGCGGAACTGGAAGTGGTTCCAACTCTGGCTCAGGCTCAGGCTCTGGCAGCGGAACTGGAAGTAGTTCCAACTCAGGCTCTGGCTCCAACTCTGGCAGCGGAACTGGAAGTGGTTCCAACTCTGGCTCTGGCTCAGGCTCAGGCTCAGGCTCCAGCTACGGCAGCGGAAACGGCACCAAAGCAACCAGCACATCAAGCGGCAAGCTCCCCGAGTTCACCGGCGCCGCAGCCCGCAACATTGCCTCTGGCGCGCTCGTCGTCTTGGGCGGTGTCGCTGCCTACCTACTCTAGAAACACTATCTACCAACGAAGATGCCGGATGGGCGCGATGACAGTGAAAAGGGGACGAAGTAATGGACAGTGGTGGTCACTTGTATATACCCCTATTTCAGCACCGTGTATATTGCTTGCTTGCTTGCTTGATAGTTTGGTCCGTAAAGTGGAAGTAGTAATAATAAACATCATCTTTATCATCTTCATCATCTTCACCATCATCTTCCACCCCCCAACCAACCACCCACCCCACAAACCCCGAACATTCAGCCCACTCACAACCCCTGTATTTTTCGTAAACTCTCCCAGCAGTCCAAAGGGGGGCATGATGCTAGTCCCCATCAATCCACCAGCTAGCAAGGATCGATAAAACCATGCATGTAAAAGTGATCGTTAGATCGTCTTACTAACCTAGGTTACATACGTACGGATGGTACTAATTCTCCCCCTTACCTCACTTACTCAGTGAGCGAGTGCTCACTAACTTTCAAATCACCACTAGTCCGCAACCAGCTGCACCCGCGACCTCAGCCGTGTCGCGTAGTGCGTCGATAGTCGCAGCGCAGTGCGCGCAGCGGATTCAGCATGGGGCGAGAGAAATCGACACTTTGATCACAGCGCGGTCGTGGAGCGTGTGTTCAAGTGCAGTCCGCATCTCCTCTTCCGGAGTGGATCGGTGGGCGTTCTGCTGTGTTGTAGCGGGCGTGAGTACTGTTATGTGGGTACCCGACTAGTGTAAGCAGTGAATTGTAATTTTCTACGTCGTGGGCTGGTGACGGTACGGGGTCCCGGCACTGGTTTTGTTGAGAATACTGCTGTGTTTGTGGTGGATGGTCGGTGAATGAGCGAAGCCTGGGGTTAAGATCGTGAGCTGGGGTTGTGGGTGCGTGTTGAATTGCCTGCTCGATGATGATGTGTGTAATTTGGATATTATGTGGGGATGTGTTGCTACAGCCGTTTCCCTTTGGCATCGCGCTGTGTCGAAGAGGGAGTCAGTCATCCAGCGACGAAAAACTCTCGATTCCTTGATCCCTATCTCAGCACGAATTTTGTGCAGAAAACACGCTGCGCTGGCTCACACTCACGTCCCACCACGAGCAGCAACGCCAGCTATCTTCAACTGCGATCACCACCGTCCATCCATCCATCGTAACAACCTCCCACCTCCACGCTCCTGTTTTCCACCCCCTGCACTCGATGAACAGAATAACCCACAACCTAGCAAAAGTCAAACGACCACGGCAACCCCATGGACTTCTACAACCGAGCAGCCATCAGCCACAACACGTGTAACAACTAATTTCCAACAACTCCGCGCACACGTCTCCAGCGCACTTCCAGACAGACACCACCCGCAGCAGCCACGAGATCCCAACCACGACCGTGGCTCGCGAAAACGGCGAGACCTGGTCGCGGGCTGCGTGGTGCTGCGCGACTGGCGGTCTTCAAGCGAGTGCATCACCGAGTTATCGTCTGGTTGAGATTTTTTGGGTCTGTTACTACGAGTCTAGTTATGTGGCTATTGGGGAAGGTCGTGGCGGTGCTGGTGTGCTGTGGATCTGGACTGGGGAGTGGTGTCCTGGTTGGCGTTTACGGGGATTGTGGAAGCGATGTTGGGGGTTGAGGTGGAGGGGGTTGGGTTATTGGTTGGTGGATTCTCTGCTCGAAGGGTTGAGGTTGGGTTGGAGAAACGGGTAGCTTGGATGTTTGGGTGAGGGTGTGAGGCGCTTGGGTTGGGGTGATGGTAAGATAAAAATAATAATAAAAATGTAACTCTGAATGAACATACGGAACAGACTAATCAGAGCATAAGATCCAACTCAACGATACGCTGTAGCTAGGTTCCCTGAAAATCATACATAGGCTTAAGTATTGTTTGTTTTCTTTGTTGACAACTCTGTCAGCAACAGTGCTAGTCATTGCTTAGGCAGATTACCTCACTACTCCTAAGAATCAAACACAGCCCCATACGCCGCGAGCCCGGCTATCTTGCACTGATCCACCACCTCTTTCGTGACGGGCGGATTACTAACGACCATGACGGCCTCCAATTTCTCCTTCTGCGCCAACCATGGCGCCTCGAACCCAACATCCGGACGGCCTGTCTTGCTGTCAAACACCGTGGCCGCTGCGTCTACTTTCCGAATCGCTGCGAGCGCAAACGCCCAGTGTGGTGCAGAAGAATCGTACACGCACCACATGACTCTTACTTTACGGTCTTCGTTCAGCATGTGAGAGATGGCGGGGGAGGCGAGCAGTGAAAGCACGGGACCGATGCCTGCGCCTGTTGCAACGAGGAGGACGGAATGGAAGAGTGGCGCGAAGGCGAGGAAATTGAGGGTCGGTGGGTTGCGGATCCAGATCTGCTTTGGTGGGGATGCGATGATGTTGTTTGTCCAGTCGCCAGCGTGCGAGATGATGATCGAGGCGGATGTGGAGTCGATGGGGATGGTGGCGAAGGCGTGCCATTCTGTCAAGGGCGTGATCGATGTCCGCATTGTGGTTGTGTGGGGCATGGAGGTGTAGGGAAAGATGAGTAGGACTTCGCGGGCAGAGATGCGGGACGCGATAATGGGAACGCGACGGATGCGCAGCCATGGGAGGATGATGAGGAGGGTTGTAATGGCGAGCAACCATAGTGATGGGTGAGCGTATAGTGGTGTGAGGTTATCAGGAGTCAGAGTGGTAATGCCGACGTGAATCCAGAGCACCAGCAGAGCTACCCAGCCACCGAAGCGGTGCGTGACCTCGAAGGTGTTGTGGAAGCTCACTCGGCATTTGGGGACTGCTGTTGCGCAGATTGACACGATAGCGAGGAGTGCGACATATGCTGTGACGATATCGACGTAGAGCATGTTAGTTGCATTGCCCGTTTTCACCAAGCGGAGCACGCGAGCTGTGTTCAGGCCTATGAACATGCAGTACCAGAGCAGTGCTGACAAAGCGCATCCAACGTGCACTCCACCGTAGTGGTAAAAGTTGCCGACAATCTTACGGACAGTCAGTGGAAGAGTTACAGGGAGCTTCGAAACAAGCCGGAAGCTCGCATTTATGACCTCTTCTTGTCGTAGCAGAACAGCCGCTATGATATTGGCAGCTGTAGCTGTCAGGCATGCATCCACCGGCGGTTTAACGATCAATCGGGACGTCAAGACTCCAAGGTTGGTCACAATAACACCAGAGATCAACACCCGGTAGGATGTAAGCCAATCGAGGCAAAAGCGCTGCCATCGTCCGGGTCTTGCTCGCTCGTGAGCTGGAAGCGCTTGATCAAAGCTCCTGCTCCATTTTTCGAAATTCAAAGCTGAGCCTGAGTGGAACGTATCGTCAGCTCTGAGTCCTTCTAAGTGCGTACGTTGTATATGATAGCGGCTCACCGGACAGGTTGGAAATGGCGTTGCGCTGCTCAGGCCGACCTTCTGGAGTGGCAGCTTGAGAGAGTGCAGACATGACGAACAAATTTGCGGAGTGTATCGCAGCGCGCTTATGCTAAATCAAAGTGAGAGTGCGAATGCAGGTTGTGACCAGAGCAGAGTGAGGCCTGATCCACCGCCGAGTCTTTTGTAGTAAATCAGAACAGATTTATGATGGAGACGGTAGAAATGTTCGGGTAAGGAGACTTGTTCAGGCTGACAGGATATGCCAGTGCTGATGTTGGTCATGATTCCACAGCGCAGGGCAGTGAAGCCTTGACTCACACACTCGCAATTGAGCGAAAGCAAGTCGTGTCGATTTTTATCGAGAGAAAAAAGTTCGTACGTGGTGCCATTGCTGCGGCTGACGTTACGTAGATGGAAGACTGACTTGAAGTGAAAGCAAAGGTTGGGTCACCAGAAGCACGGTCTTGCAGATGCGCGGTCGCCAGACCTGGAAAAAGCACCGGCAACCCAAATGACATAACTTGATTGCAGCCGTCACTGTAAGCGGTGGTGGGCTGAGCGAAGCTGTGTTTCATTTACGCAAACGGAAGGTTACCTCAAGGGACCAACCGAGTTGAGAGATGATTACGAGATCAGAGGCTCCCCAGAAACCGTAACATTTCTTCGACCACTTTTTCAGGCTGCTCCTGCTGCGGCCAATGGCCTGCATTATCAATGAAGCGGGTACCTCGAAAGTCGGAACATGACTTTGGATAATCCTCGATGGCACCCGGCTGCTGATAGTTGCCCCAATCTTGCTTTCCAGAAATGAACGTACTGGGACATTCAATCTTCCTGCCAGCAAAGAGCTCGAGGTCTTTCTTTTTGGCCGGGTCTGTTGCTGTTCGGTAGAAGTTCAGCCCGCCCTGGAAACCAGTCCTCGACCACTCCTGCACATAGACATCGAGGTCGTCATCAGACATCCACCGCTTCGTCGCAGAGGCGTCTTCCGTCTTCATCATATCGGCAATGGTGTCTGGCATGGATTTGTCGAGCGGCATGATGTAGTAGTACGGCATCTTGGCTAATTCGTTTGCTGACCACTCTTTGAGTGCCGAAGGACTGTTGTTGCTCCCGTCGGCAGACTTGACGTGGAGGTAGCCTCGCAGATACGCGTGCATGCCTTGCGGTGGGTTGTCCCATTGAGGACCGGCCTCGCTAGTGCTGTTGTACCACTTGTAGTGCTTTCTCGGCTCTGGTAGCTTGGCCAGCTCAGCTTGTATGTCGACTGGCGCTGCTGGTGGCTCCTCTCCACCACGAAGATTGAAGGGTAAAGCTGGCGGTGCCTTGAAGGGATGGCTCATCATGATGCAGCTCCTGAAGAGATCTGGGCGGATGAGAGCACTCAAGCTTGCTGTGACGGCGCCGAAGTCGTGCCCAGTGATGCACTTGACTTGGCGGTACCCCAGTGCGTGAACAAGTGCGACTACATCGCGGACTATGGTAGTCAGGGTGAACTGTGACATGTCGGTTCTGTCAAAGGGTGAAGTATCCCAGCCAGCTGTACGGCCGTATCCTCGTTGGTCAAAGGCAACGACGTAGTAGCCTGCATTGGCCAAAGGGCGCATAATCTTCCTCCATGAAAAAGCGAGCTCAGGATATCCGTGGGCCAGGACGACTAGGGGCTTGTCACGTTCAGGTGTGTATCCTGCTTCCAGAATGTGGAACGTAAGGCCATTCGATGGACAGTGGACGTACTTCTCAGTCACACCTGAGGGCAGTGGCAGTGGTGGAAGGTTGGAAAGAGAAGTCATGTTGGAGGCAATCGAGGTTGAGCACCTTGTTGGTTGGTGTTGCTTTGGCGCGCTGTGCATTCACCTGCCATAGTAAATGCGAATGGTGCTTGTACTGTGGTAGGTATGTGCGGGGGTATGATGTACATGGGCTATATTCCCGCCCAGCCTCGGAAAAGCTTGATAGAGGCACACAGCCCATTGTGGGGTTCCTAGTGATTGCAAACTGGGTAGCATGGTCTTGACAGGGAACCATCAACACCCCAGCCGCTGTGCAGGGCCGGGTGCATTGCACGTCGACGAGGAGTCAACACCATGACACTCGCAGCGCTGTCCAAGCTCCGTTGAGAAGTGTCAGAGCGTGCCTGAAAACTTGGATCTAGGAAGGGGAGACACAAAAGGCTACGTCACGACGCACTAGCTGCTTGTTAGCGAGACCAGTCGCGGCGTTGGCGGCTCTGGCAGATCCAAGCGGGTCGCTATGGTTCGCTGCATTGAAAATCATGGTCCGTGTCGCCGAGGGTCACAGCACAGGCTTGCTTCACGTTGGCGCAGAGGAAAAGGGAGCTTTGCAAAGTCGTGATGGCGGTAGTGAAGTAGGTGTAGTGCGTGGTTGCGTGCAGGGAGGGGTTGGGATGGATGAGCGTGGTGGAAAGACGTGGACAGAGGAGGGTGAGGCATGGTGCTGGCGTTGCCATGCAATCAAGTGCGGCCAATTTGGCAGCAGCGGTCCCCTCGAGGGGTGCACAGGCAGAGGCTTGGTGGACCACTGAATCGCGAACACGCTGTGGAGGATGAGAGGATGAGACGATGCGCTGTTTGAGCTTGTTTCCACACAGCCAGCGAATCCTCGTGCTGCAGCTGTTTGACGGGTGCTGCATGGGCGTGGAGTCCAGGCTCACGGTCCTCACGGTCCTCGGCTCTAGACAGTTGGCGGACACGGATGGTGACGATCAGAGCCTCTCGCGGCGGGATTCTGGCAACTAAATAAACATCTGGCCCCGGGCAGAGGGTCGCTCCTCCAGTGCCCCTGCCGCCGCGTGTCACCTCACCACGCCGTGTGTTTGTGTGTTTGTCTTCTGCTTGCTCTCTTGCTGGGCTCGACGGCGCATGCCATCACCTCGCGAAACATCGACATCGACATCGACATCGACACGCATATCCAATACCTCGACAGCACAGCACTCCGCACCCAGGCGATGCAGAGCAGTCGCGCCTGCCGTTAATTTCTAATCCCAGCCCACCACCACCACCACCACCACCAGCACCACCACCATGTTCTCCAAGCGAAGGCGGGCAGCCTCCAATCCGGTAAGAGTGCGCCGTTCCCTGGTGTCCGGTGATGCTGCCACGGCCACCGCACGCGATGCTAACCGCCCGCAATGCAGGCCCAGAGAGCAGCGCCGCCCCCGAGCGCGTCGGCATCGCTCGCAGCCACAAAGGCCTTTGTCAGAAACCAGGCCTCGGATGCCAATCTCTCCAACGCCGCCGCCGCCGCCGCCCTGCGCTCCCACACGTCGAGCCCAACCCCTGTCGGTGACGTCGTCACGAAGCGCATGGTCCGCCGCGGCTCGACTTCATCCCAAGGCAGCCAGCGCCCGCAACCTCTGCGTCGTCAGTCCAGCTCCGGCTCCATGACGGAGCGCTCCTTCCGCAACGCCTCGCCTGGCAGAAGCAGCCCCGTCGTCCCCCCCGTTCCCGCCGTCCCCCAGAACATCCCTGAATCCGGCGGCAGCGTACATCGCCGCGCATCCAGCCTCGAGCCCGCCAACCGCGGAGGAGCCTCGCCGACGCAGCGCGGCCGAGGCCGAGGCGCCAGCTTGGACAGAGGCGCCGCACCCTTGGCCAACGCAAACAGGATACCGCGCGTGGGGAGCCCGCTCGCCCAGGTCTCCGAGGAAGCGCAGGACCAGCGCCAGTCGGTCAACTTCTCGCGCCCCATGTCCCCAGCCCTCAGCGTCACGGCTGGCGGGCCCTCGACGAGCCACGGCTGGTTCGGTGGGCCCGTCGTCGACAAGGACGCACTCCAGCGCATGGCGGCAACCTCACGGCCCAAGTCGACTGCCGGCGTCCCCAATGCCTACTTCAATAACAGCGCAGCGCAATCGGTGCAGAACGCGGCCGCCCGTCCAGTGAGCACGCACTACGTCCAGCAGGGCCAGCAAGGCACCCGCCTCTCGAGCGGCAGTATGCGCGCAAAGCCCTCTGGCACAGCGGTGCAGTCGAGGTCCTTCCTCCCAGCCACATCGCAATCGCCGCGACCCGTCGACCCCAAGTCGCCCGACGCCGTCTACGATCCCTCGACGAGGACTTTCATCCACAAGCAAGACGCCATGAACATTCACCGGGAGCAGCACCAGCAGCCGGAGGAGCCTGCCCAGCACTACGTCTCGCAGCACCTTCAGTCGGCTGCACCCATGCAGGCTGGCCGCGGTCGCACACCAAGCCCTCTCCGCTACACAGTGCAGCAAGAGCAATCGCCCCCGTCGTCCGTGGCCCAGCCTTTGTTGCCCAACCCTCATACCGCTGCAGAGACGAGAAGATACGAGGAGCGCCCAGTCACCCCCCTTTCGTCCCAGCCAAGACCTGGCGCCACCATGCCAAGGCAACACTCGGAGGACTACGCCAACGCTGATATCAAGCCAGTCGACTTCATTCCCATAGACATTGGTCAGGCCAACACGAACCGAGAGCCAGAGAGCGAACCCTCCCCTCTCTTCACGCCGAACCAGGATAGCTCCTACCCTCGTATCAATTCACCAGCCAACCCAACATCCCATCCCCGTGTAGAGCAGGTCCGGGACAACGGCCGCGCTGAACGACAAGCATCTCTGAGCCCAGCTCGCCACGCCACCTTTGCGCCCAACACGATCGAATTCGCTGGTTTGAAGCATGAGCCCTTACCGCGCTCTGTGTCCCCTGCCAAGTCGGCTCTGAAATCCTCTCCTTCCGTCTCTAGGCGCAGCAACTCACCTCTTGCACCGAATGGACGTGGATTCAGCAAGACCGCGTCGGTGAGTGGAGCGTCTGATACCGCATCTGAAAGTGGGTACGGGAAGAAGAAGAAGACAGTGCGAGTCAGCTTCGAACAGGAGCCTATTGTTGCTGGCCACTCCGCTTATGGAGACATGGAAACCCCAAGCTCGCCCGCAGGACCGACATCTTACAAGCATACCCCAGCCGCGCAGACTGAAGACGAGTTTGAAGACTTCATGAAGCCACGCCCAGCTTTGCCATCTTTTGGAAGCGTGCGAGACAAGACCCGCCCCCGCGACGAAGACGACGTGCCTCAGAAGGTTACCGAGACTGTGTCCACACCCATGTCAGCATCCGTTGCGTCTGTAGGCGAGCCAATGGAAGCTTCTACCGACCTCAGCTTGGGACACATGGTGGCCGAGGATTTTGCTTCCAAGACGGCTACCAGTGATCCTCTGCCGCCACACGTCACTTCAGTCGAGGGTAGTGGCTATGTATCGGACTCCAATTACTCAACAGACGGCGAGTCTAGCGTTCGTAAGCACGCTGATCCAGTACCAGCTCCACAGATATTGCCTGTTCCGGAGCCCAAGTCTTTGACAAAGCCGGCAACAGAACAGCCATCCACTCTACCAGCCATCTCTGAACAGACTGTTGAAGTGCCTAACATTGCGGTTCTGCCGGCAACACCCAGCCCGTACGAGCACACCGAGCTGAAGTTTCAGAGCATATCTGCGCCTGGCGGGTGGAACGACGAAGAGGAGCAACAGACTGCCACATCTACATATGCGCCTGTGCAATTCGCACCGATCGAGACCCCTGCCTCCATGCAACAGCAGCAGCAGGAACGGCAGCAGCAGAACGAATCACCCAGCAGCCCAGATCGCAACGGCGAAACTTCCGACGATGACAGCAGCGTTTACAGCGATGCTTACGAGGACATATCTGATATGGAGGGTGGCTTTGGCAGTATCAACGCAATCGTTGAAAGCCCGGTAATCGGGTCCACCTCAGGTTCCGGCTTGATGGCCTCAAAGCACGCTGACAAGAGCGTCACTGAGAGTCCAACTCCGCAGTCTAAGAGCGACACCCCGAGCCTTGCCAAGAATGAGCCTGTGGACCAAGTCACTCGTGACTGGGAAGCCGCAAGAGCGCATTGGAGTGGTGTCAATCGACCAAGGGACCACGATGACACACACGTCACACAAAGTAATGCTCATGCCGAGAATGTCGCTGCTCGTGTACTACAAGCTCCCGTGCAGGAAGAGCAACTCCGAGCAGAGCGCAAGCCGACGGTGCAACCCACTACGAAGGCTGTCGCAGAGACCACACCACGTGTATCCATGTCAGAAACACCACCCAGATCTTCGCCATCTGCTCAACCTACACAGACACCGAACAAGCCTCTCAAGTCTGCTCTCAAGAAGTCTACACCATCACCGGCCCCTGCAAAGGCAGCTTCTTCTGGTGTTCCCCAAATGAGAACGAGCATGCGCGGCGCTGCTCCTAGAGATGCATCCTCTGGGCAATCACAGATGAGGTCCACCATGCGCGGGAATGCAAGCCCTGGTCCTAGAGCTGCCCCGCAAATGCGCACCAGCATGCGTGGCGATGGCCCTGCACCTGCAACTAACATGGCGCTGGCTGCATCTCGCCAGAGCGTGCCCGTTGACACGAAACCACCCAGGGGTGCCTTGCAGAAGAAGCACATCCCAGCTGGTGTAGCTGCATCGCAGGCTCGACCACAGAGTCTTCCAGCCCCTGCGCCTAAAAAAGCAATGGCCACCGCACCGACATATGACAGCGACTCTGATGGGTCAGCAAGCAGTTTCCAACGCAGTCGAGCCCGTCGGGACAACGGAGGTGGTTTTGCTAGGACTTCCATGAGAGGCGGACCTGCAGCTCCTACCATGAGAGCCTCTGCGCCCGCCCCTGCCCAGGTCCGATCTATCTCGCCCCCCAGGGTTTCTCAGACGGCCATCCGACAATCTATGCGGCCGTCGTCACCAACGCCAGAGCCTGCAAAGTCGTCTAGGTTTAGCATCAGGTCTTTGTCGCCCGGAGGACGGTTCCGTAAGAAGCCCAAGGATGAGCCGCCCGTGCCTGCACTCCCCAGGTCTATGCCAAAGCCAACTACGGTCAGTAAGCAGCCCAAGGGGAGGGCGCCAGCGCCAGCCAAGTCCAGCGCTTTCCAGAGCCGCTTTGCCGATTCCAGCGACGAGGATGAGCGCCGACCAAGTCGCTTCACAAGTCGGTTTGAAGATTCTGACTCCGAAGCTGAACCATACGAGCTGCCTCCAGATCTCACTCCCGTGCGAGGCATCCCACGCAAGGCTGGCGAGGAAGATGGTGACTCTACAGATCTTGAAGAGGAGGTCGAAGCGCCAAAGCCTTCGGCATCAGCCCCTGCTAACGCAGGTGTCACCAACGGACATACCAACGGCACATCAACTGCACAGGGTACTACATTGGCTGCTGGATCGTTGCGCGAGGGCAAGCAAGTCCCCTCATCACCTGCAACAAAGACGAAGCGTGGCTTTTTCGGTATGGGCAAGAAGAAGACCACCCCTGCGCCGCCGGCTGTCACTCAGACTGCTCCTGCACCACAGCATGCACCACCAACCTCGGACATACCTTTGCCGCCGCAACCACGCAACCGTGAGACTGGCGGCCCCTTGACCCCCATCGGCGAAGACGAAGACAAAGAGCTCGGCGCCTCGCCACAAGCAATCACTGCCTCGCCCCAAGTCAAGCAATCCCCCAGATCACCCAAGCTCCAGCGCCGATCAACACCTGAGTGGCCGCTCGCGCCACCACCACCTATCACTGGTGAACAGCGTCCGATGAGCTCAGATGGTGTCGCCCAGAGACCCCGCTTCGGCAAGCGACAGTCGAGCCAATTTTCCGCCGTTACCTCCCCTGTTCTTGACGCACAAGGCCGGTCTGTGAGCTTTGGGCGAACGGGGAAGAAGAAGAAGTTCCAGGGCCTTAGGCGGGTCTTTGGGATCAACGATTAGGTGATGAGACGTAGCTAACGCGATTGTAGTATTCCGCGGCGGCACCTGCACGCCCGGTTGCACAAGCGTTCGTCCTCTACTACATCCAGCCGATCAGTTACTTCGTTCGCCCGCGCCTCTGCCATCGTTGGTGGATGCTATCGTCCGTTGTCTCCAGACTACGATCATGATCAGGACCACATGCACTGATTACAAACTCATGCACGGCTTTGACTCCGCCGTCTACACACGCACATTTCCTTTTTTTCATTTTTCTCGCGGTTCCGTCTTGGATTGCAAAAGATACCACTGGGCGGATACTATTGGTGCGAATAGACGCACGCGCTCAATGCGCCACCTTCGCTTGGATGGATTGAAACGTGTTTGAATAGATGTTGGAAAGATGCTCTGGAGAGCACGTGGAGGTGAAGACATGTACATAATTTCTAATCGAGATGACTGGATATTACTATCAACAATAACACGCCTTGCTCTTCATTTATCGCGCGAATTGTTTTTGATGTTTTCCATGAGTTCACCCTAGGATATCGATCTGAGCATTAAGGTGATGATAAAGTTAACGAGGCTGATGAGGCTGAACATTAGGTAGCGCTAGTGAAAGCCCTTATCGATACAGCCCCACTATGACGCCAGGGCTTCTGGTAAAAGTCGAGGTTCGTCACAACTCTACAACAAACATCAACTCCAAATACAGAAACCTCAAGGCGTTTGGGTAGCATTTCTTTAGAGGATCCTAATCATGGCCCAACCTACTGCCCTGGACGCCCACCTACAGGCCCTTGTCTCAGGCCAGTCGGATCGAACCGCGTTGATGAACGAAGTCATTCCAGCATTGCTCCGCACATTACCAGACATTGCACAAGCTCTTCGAACAACATCAGTCTCGCAAGCTGGCAGTGCAAACTCGTTTGGAGACGACCAACTCAATGTCGACGTGCTCGCCGAGAATGTCATCCGCGAAGCCATCGCCAAAGTCCCATCGATAGTCACCGCAAGCAGCGAGGAAGACCCCATCGAGAAGCGCGTTCAAACCACCCAAGCCAACTCCAAAGAGCAGTACACCATAGCCTTCGACCCACTAGACGGCAGCTCCATCATCGGTCCCAACTGGACTGTCGGCACCATCATTGGCATCTGGGACGGAGCATCCGCCATCTCCGACACCGAGACGCCTCGCAGCAAGCAAATCGCCTCTATCCTCGGCGTCCTAGGGCCGCGCACGACTGCCGTTGTCGCCCTGCGCCTACCAGGAAGCAAGGGGACGTGTTTCGAAACCAGTCTGACCGAAGGCGAAATCAACGTCACCCAACCCAGCGTGCAGCTAAACCCAGCAGCGAAAACAAAGTACTTCGCGCCCGCGAACCTGCGCGCAGCAGCCGAAAACCAAAACTATCTGGACTTGATCAACCACTACATCGCGCACAAATACACGCTACGCTACAGCGGCGGTCTGGTGCCTGACATCTTCCACGCTCTCGTCAAAGGACATGGCATCTACACCAGTCCTGTCACGGAGAAGAGTCCCGCGAAGCTGCGCAGGCTGTACGAGCTCACGCCTGTTGCGCTGCTGATTGAGTGTGCGGGTGGCGTGGCGCTGGATTCAAAGGACGGGTCGCAAGTCCTGGATACGCCGGTTCGCGATACGGATGAGAGGGGTGGGCTTGTGTGCGGTAACAAGGAGGATGTGGAGCTGGTGAGGAGTAGGCTGTTGTCTGCATAGAAAGCGGAATGGTCGAGATTTGAATGGTGGGTTGTAATTGCGAGGGTGATTGATAGCCAGATGTGGATGGCTGTGCTTTTAGCCCTGATATCACATTCGGCGCATCGCTGACGGTAGGGCTTGTCGCGGGCTTGCGTGAAGGCTGTCTTGTTTTGTTCGATACTCAACCATACATTAGATTTGGAGTCGATACATAGTGCATACCACACGCGATTTATGACTTCAGCACATCTTCGGCAGATTGTTGTCCCACGCTTACTTCGACTGCGGCCCCAGTGCTAAACCAAACAACTGTGATGCAGTACAACAGTACACGGCACGGAAAATGCAAACTCCATCGCGTGGAGGCTCTACATGAATTCGTGCAGTATCGTACATTCCATGCGAGGCCGTAAGTTTGTATATCGCAACGTACGACTCGTTTGAACAAGACTTGCGCTGATATCAGCCGAGAAGAACTACACATTGTCAGTCAGCACGTCTCAAATCCAGTGTATCAGAACTTCTTACCCTGCCACTGCCAATCCTTCATGACCCCAAGCCAATGCAAACTCCCCCGCACCGTGTAATCAATACACCCAGAGCGCGTAATGGTATCAACGCCCTTCTTGAACGCAGCCGACATGGGAAACGAGCTAACCTTGCGACTCGGCAGCCGCGCCTGCGTCGTCGCGGGATAGCCGCCCGAGCCGGGCGAGCCGCCGCCGGACCCCGTGCCGTAGCTTGCATTGTGCGTTGGGGGGCTGACGGCTTCCGGGTCGTCGGGCAGACGTGGCAGGCGGCCGCCGCCGCCGCCGCGTGCGAGGAGGAAGTCGTCGCGCCGCTTCCATACTTCTTCGGTGATTTCGAGCGCGCGCTCGACGATGCCCGTCACTAGGCGTTGCGACATTGCGGTCCAGCGGTCGCGCACAAAGTCGCGGTCTTCGGCTTCGACGGCGTCGTTGCCGGCGATGATGAGCGGGAGGATGTGCACGATGATGGTGGGTGAGGAGAGCGGTATGGTGGCGAGGTAGACTAGGATTTTCTGTGCGAGCTCGCCGTAGGATGTTAGGTTGGGGAGCTCGGGCACGGCTTGGTACAGAAGGCTGAGGATTGACCATCGATATGCCTCAGCGGTCTGAATGGCGTCTGTCATGAGCTGGGAATGGTCTTCGATCGTCTCCAAGTCGATAGGCGGTACCCAGTCTTCAATATCGCGCTTTAGCTCAAGTGCCTGGGAGATAATGACCGGTGAATTCCGAGGTGCGTTCCTTGCCCGGACCTTGCAAACCAGGTCTGCGACACGTCTCATAATTGGAAAGAACGACGTAGCGTAACCCATCAGGGGGTCGAGTTTCGAGGTGCTGAAGTTCAGGCGTCCGACCGTGGCTTCCACCAGATTCTCAGGAACGGGCGGGCAGAGATCAAGGCATGTGATTCTGGCAATCACGTCCATGTAGGTCCATGTGTTGAAGAGGAACTCCAGTCGTGCCTCTTCTTCTGGTGTGGAAGCCATGGCGGCCTGGTTTGATAGAATTTGCTGGAGCAGTATTCTCGCGCCGCGAATGTGTGTCATGCCAGTTGCTGCCGATTCGCTATCCCAAGTTTCGGCAAAACCTAACGCTAGTGTTGCTGCCAATGCTGCATCCAAAGGTATCTCGCTTTTGTGGATGCCTTGCGAGAGCAGGTGAGCGCTGGTGTGTAGATGTCGCTCTCCATCAAAGCGTAGGTGCGGCTGTGCCTTGCTGGTGTGGAAGCAGGTCAAGGCTGCCAGAGCGTGGTACAGAGCCGGGTACTGTTGCGCCATGGGCCAGATGACAGTTTTCCACGGATTTTGATCGGAGTCTTCCTCGATTGATAGATTGTGGCACGTCGTCTTGAGGAAAAGCATGCTTATCTTCTCTCTCTCGTCCTCCACAACCTTGGGATTCGCAGGATCATCTTCGACAGATGTGGCCAGGGACAGGCCCAGGTCTGCTGGCATGATGGGAGTGCTAGGAAGTGAGTTCACGTAGTCTTCTAAAAAGTAGTTGATGTTCCAGAATGGAGGCCCGTAATCTTGCGCATAGGATTGCGCGTTAACCTCAGCAGAGAGCTGGCCAAGCCCCTGGAACGGGAAATCAGCGTCGAGCAAATCATCAGTCTGAGTGAACGGTGGCGACATATGGATTCTAACGTCTGGTAGGTTTAGCAGCTCCAGAGACTGTGGCGTTGGTAGGCTGCGAGAGGTCAAGACGTCAGGATCGAGGAAGGTCAGATCCATCATATCTTCAGAACGTGAACGACTGGCTGCTGTATCCTGAAGTGGAAGCTCGTTCATACCCCCAGGGTCTATAGCAGGTGCAGCAGCTACATTACCCCCTTGAGAGTTCTGAGATTCTCTCCGGGCTGTCTTTGGCCATTTTGCTTGGAATGTCGACTGTCCCGGGCTTCTGACGATGGCACTGTTCTTCTTAGGTTCTCTTGCTGTCTTGAATCTGACATCCATTCTGTAGCCGCCGCACTCTATGCGGCGACGGGCACATTGATTGCATGTCGGCTTTGTCTCGTCGCACTTAACTCTCCGCGACTTGCATGTCACGCATCCTGTGAACTCAAGGAGTCAGTTGGCGCCCAGTACATAGCAAAACAAAGCGCAAACTTGGCTTCTAAAGAACAGACGAAGACGAACATGCCATTGCGACTCTTTGAGAACCTATGCTTCGAGTGGTCGGGACCCTTCGGTAGTAACGTCCGAGGCGGCTGTTGCTCGTAATCGGCCTCGGTCGGTGAAGGTACCATAGCGACGACTCAGTAAGCAGAGACGAAGTATACAGCGAAATGGAAGGGCTTTCCGAGGCCACCGTTGTAGAAGGGGGTGGTCGGGGACTGCAGTGTGCTATCTTGGTGCTATCTCCAGGTGCTAGCTGATCTCCTTACGAAACCCCGCATCCGAGAACGGCAAACCAGACCAGGCCCACGTGATGCTTCTCACTGATACATGAGCGTCATGCGGTCTCGGTAAACGATTATCAAAGATCTGATAAGTAAAAGTGCCGCACACGTCTCTCCTGCGCGCAGTTGTTGCATGTTGTTTAGTGCGCAAAAGACTCAACGTTATGTGATGCAGATCCAATCAGGGGTTGGGCTTATGATCGCACGCTAATGGAAGCGCTTTGCCAGAGCTTGTCTGGACCGCTGCAACACACAAAGGAGGAGCGAAAGCTTTTGGCACACTCGATTGAGCTGTGCCCGCCTGAATGACGAGCCGGCCGGAGGCAGGAGCAGCCGGGCGACTGAAGTTGCCACATCGCGCCACGTCGCCACTGGACGATTGGCGCTGAAATCTGACGTCTTTCTTGCGGCAACACTCGAGAACGGTCAAAGTCGTGCAGCCTTGCAGACGTCGCAGAAACACGTCTCCGAGATGCCGCTATCGTCGGCCAGCTAAGGCCAGTATGATGAACCAAGCTCTTCTGCCATAAGCGACATATGTCAGATAGAATTGCGCACCAATCAGAAAGAGTTGGGAGCGAGAACGAGCATCATTCTCTAACCGATACGGCCAACACGGCAAGTTCTAAGCGAATGAAAGCGTCTTCGACTATGAACCATGGTGGTATTGAAAAGCAGTGCCACCCCCAGAAGATTCCGCCCGTTTTGCGAGCCCTGGGATTCACCATCTTCAGATCCCACCCAGATCTTCCGCTATATCTCGTGGCCGATTCATTCTCGGTTGGCCGTCCACCATGGCCTCGAAACGTCTTGCAACCCTTACTATACTAGCTGGTCTCATCTCCCTGGCAGTTGCAGCAGCAGAAGACCGACCGCGCGGAAACTTCAGAAAATGCACAGAAGTCACACCCCAATGCCCTGCTATCGCAACGACGTATGGCTACTACCCCATACTAGGAGTCAATGCCTTTTTTCTCGCTCTTTTCGGACTGTGCTGCCTCGCCTCCCTGATCATCGGCGTCTGGACGAAGACATGGACGTATACGGTCGCACTCGGTATCGGAACACTTCTTGAGACTGGTGGCTACGCAGGACGCATCCTTATGAACGGCAATCCATGGAGTGATTCTGGTTTTCGCCTGCAGATTGTGTGCCTTGTTCTTGGCCCATCACTGGTGGCTGCCGCCATCTACCTCACGCTCAAGCATTTCGTCATGTATTGCGGACCGCAGTACTCACCTCTCAAGCCGCGTCTGTACCCGTGGGTGTTCATTGGCTGTGACATCGGGTCTATCGTCCTGCAGGCTTGTGGTGGAGGTGTTGCTGCATCAGGGGAAAACAACATCAATCTTCTCAACGCTGGAAACAACCTGATTATTGCAGGTATCGCATTTCAAGTTGCAACCATGGCTGCATGCGGTCTGCTTGTGCTGTTGTTTATCTGGCGGTACCGCAAGGACGCTCCCTTCAAAGGCCAACTGAACGAAAAGAGCAATTACCAACTCAGCAAAGAGCAAGGCAATGTTTCACTGGGCAAGGTCAAGGTCTTCGGTGCTGTCGTCAGCCTGGCATATGTTACGGTACTCATTCGTTGCATATACCGTCTACCAGAGATGGCTGGTGGCTGGGGCAACCCACTGATGCGAAACGAGAAAGAGTTCTTGCTGCTCGACGGAATGTAAGTACATTTGAAAACACGTTGACAGCTCACACTAACATGGTGCAGGATGATTGGCATTGCATGTGTAGGCCTCACGGTCTTCCATCCCGGTTTCTTCTTCCCTCCGTTCGCTGCCTTCCGTCACGGCAAGAGACGTGTGAGCTCAGAATCAGAGTGAACAACAAATACAACAAATACAACAAATCATAGTACGCTCAATGTTTTCAAAACAGCAGACTCGGAGGGACGAACAGTACTCCGTCTGGCAGACACCTACTTTGCATAGTTATTAGATACCATCCATTCTCACAACATCCCAACTTGTATCAAATCACACGATACATACTCTATTCCGGCGTCTATCTCAGTGCTTGTCGGTTGCTGTCTTGTGTTTGCTTGTGTCATCTAAATGCACACGTGAGCAAGTATTCTGCCTGCAGCAAGCACGGACATCACTCAAAAGGACGAACTTCTCTTAGAGCGACTGCATTGCGTGCGGTTCAAAAAACAAGATGTCAACTATTTCCTCTTCTGAGACCGTCTGCGGCCGATGCGGAAGCCTTGCAACAATCGACTGTAGTTCGCACTGTGGAGACATGCGATACTGCTCCATGATCTGTTGCGACCTTCATAGATCAGACCACGAAGCCGTTTGCACAGCATTCAAAGCTCAAGAGGAGCGACCGGCTGGGTACCCTAGCCAAGACTTACATTACCGCGCCATCCTCTTCCCGAAGGGTGATGATCAGCCTCGCTTTGTATGGCTGAAATTCTATCAGAGCACAATGTTCAAACCCTCACAGTCAGGCATCGAAGCACTGATTGAAGGCCCTATGGAGAAGTACAAGACAATGAGACCAGGATATGAGCATCAGTGGCTCGAGATTATCGGTAGGCGTAGTGTGTCTCCTGATCCATCACAAAACAACAAAGCGTTGGCAAAACTGCTTGGATGGGAAGGAAGTGGAGTGTGGCGCGGAAACATACTTGTTATAGGACTCATCCAGGAGGAGATCGAATCAATCGTAGGTGTTGATGATGAGGTGAACAACGGCAACACATCAAGAGTGCGCGCACCAGTGGACCTTGGTACGAGGGACCTTGCATGTATTCTAGCATACTTCAGAAAAACCTAGGATGCATTGTAATCCAAGAAGTGTGTAGTCTATGCAACCCTAGCAAACTATGATCCGTTATGGTGCATACTAGGTGAGAGTACATGGAAGATACAGGCTGGATGTGAATTTTTACATAAAATCCGGGCGGGTTCTATACGCTTGTAGGTGTATGCAGGCATTGTTGCATAGTCTGCAACTGGTACAGGTGAATACAACCCGCCAAAGCACAAGGCCTAGGCGCCGAACTTCACACTATTTGACCACATTGTGTGCCAGATACGATGGGTAATTCGTCTACCAATAGTTCAAGAGATAATCTGAAAAGTTCATCAGCTTTGTTGATTACTCGTACCTACTCCACCAAGGCGCTCCGAGCGGGTGCGACGTCCTGGATGATCCAACATCGGCTGAAGGCTTCTCTTCCCTTCAAGTCTGTGGAGTATTACGTCAGATATCACAAGTGTCAGCTTCTTCGTTGTCCAAACTTGAATGAAGACATGAATCCAAGCAAGTCGTGCTAAGCAGGAGGAAAGCCTCTGGAAACCGTCAAAATGTCGAAGCTAGATCTATGTGTTCTTTGCAGATTTAGAGAGCTTTTTCATCGTGGAAGGTGGGCCATTCTTCTCCACAGTGATCTCAGACATTCGCCATTGATTAACGCTGATGGCGTTGACCCAAGGCAAAGTGGCACAGTGGGCTTTCGCGGGTGGGATAGAGCAGGTCTGAAGTGAAGGCTGCTAGCGTGTGCTGACATCAGCGGCTCTATGTGGGGTAGCCGCGGCTCGAGATCAACAAACAAGCCTTTGTTCACCTTCACCACAATGCCCGTCTACGAAGTATTGCATTGTGCAGACTGTCTGATCCCCTCGCTGTTTTATATAGCATGTCAAATTCCCATTCGAGCGTGCCTTGAGCAGACCACCCAAGTTCATTACATGAGCTGTGACACACAATGAAGACCAGCAAATACGCGCCGAAAACTCCCCTGGAGCAGCTCACACAATCGAGAGCTGACAAACTCAAGCAAGATAAAGCCAAAACTACGCGACTACTTGGGCGCCTGCAATGGAAGGCCGAATTGCTCATGGTTTCGTATTTCAAGGCCATGGAAGTGCTGCAGGCTGGCGATCAGCAGAATGGGCACAATGAATCGCAGAAAGCTCTGGCAAGACAAGTAGAGTCCATGTTCAAGATTGACTTCTTCGAGTTCTACTCCTTCTTAGAGCGCTACATCATCTTCTGCCTCACAACTCTTGGCGTCAGTGTATCTGCAGCCGCGCCCCGGAACAACGTCAACGCCCTTCGGTACATCACGAATCCAGATCTGCATCGTACGAGACCCCTAGCTTCGCACGCTTTCCATGCCAATCTCTTGGAGGCCCTCGATGACGAGACCTGTCCTCTACACGGCTCGCTCGGCGCCCAAGATGTCCGGATTCAATTGGGTATGGCGAAAGACTACCGCAATGCCTGGAAAGACGCAGACGAGAAGGAGGTAACCACTAATTGGGACAACAAGGACGGATCCCCTAGAAATATGAAGCTGCCAGAGCTTGCACTCGATGGAATGCTGAGAACATTCATCATCGGTTGTGGGCACGCCCACGATGTCGTGCAGGCATTTGAAAGCGCTGACGTGACTGGCAGTGGCCTTTCTAGCCAAGACTTCGAACCTCCGACAAACTCTTACGATTCTATGGTCATGGGGGATGTTCCGCTCGAGTATATGGACGATGCCATGGAGCTTGATTGAGCACAGTTGCGCATGCTAATCACAGATGCGTACAAAAATCAAGAGGCCGGCCCTGAGAGGTATGGTGCTGTTAATGTAAGAATGCTTTGTTTCTATGTACAAATTGGTATCTAAACTATGAATTAGGAAGCAACCTCCGTATCGCTATTACACTGCGCATTTACCGGAGATTTATCACGGCTCTGACTAAACAGTCACATCTTTCCCGGTGTCGTGAGTTCTGCTTTGCTCATCTTGGAGCATACTGTCTGCTCTCTCTCTGTTCGCTTCCGTGCGCGGCGTATTCACACTCGCCATCTTCTCCTGTTCCAGTTCCCACTTGCACCTTTCTTTACAATCCCAGCAGACGCCGCGCTTGCATACCCGCATGTCGTACTTCCACTCGTGTCGATTGAGCATCTCGTGACAGTGCGCACAGTCCAGTGGGATAACCACAGTCTCTAGATCGCCCAGCCTTCTTGCGATGCTCAGGCCCTTGCTGGTGCGTGTTTTCAGCCTGATCTCGCCATCGGCTTGCTGCTCGATGCCGTCGAAGACAACAAGCTTGTCGAACTTGCACCACCAAGCTGGTCGTCCTCCTGCCTCGGTCCGTGCGCGGACTGATGTGCTAGTGAACGCTTCTGTCTGAGCACCTGGCCCGGGCAGCATGCAGCCATTGACGGTGGCACGTGGTGGCGTGAAAACACGGACCTTCTCCTCTACATCCTTCTTCCTTGGCGACATGTTCAGCCGGTCTTGTAAGAGTTGTGTGGGCGACCGCAGCGCGGCCTTGGATTGTGTTTTCGAGTTTCGAATCATATCGTATCGCAGATCGAGTTCAGACCGTGGCTTCGCTGCATCGGGCGCGCTGTTGAAGCCAAGATTCAGCTCGGCGGGCCGTTGCAGTCGGGCAATCGATTTCGTTCGCTGAGGCGACACTGCTGTCGGCTTGGAGAGAGACGATACTCGTGATCGGGCAAGGACGTTATCGTTTGAAGCGATGGATGATGGGCGTGAGCGCGCTGGAGAGCTCTCATTGTCGGACATGTACACGCCAGAGTCTCGATCACGCATGCTTGTTTCGATCTTCACCAATGCCGCTGGAGCTGGTCGCTTTTCCACCGATAAGCTAGGTCCTGACTCCTTCGGTAAAAGAGACACAGGCCGCGACGATGGCGGATGAGACTCTTCCTCCTCCTGACTCGACTCAGCAGGGTGTTGCACTTCTGATGTCGATGTGGTAGGTGATGACTCCAGCTGGGTTGAATCTACTGTGACGTCCAGTGCAGATATGGCAGGCGGTGACTCCAGCTGAGCTGGTTCCACCGTAATGTTCTTTTCTGCCGCGACATACTCGCTGCCGTCGCTGGCACCAGTCTGCAGAGGCTGTTCGGGAACAAGCGAGGGTGTTTCTGGGTGCGGAGATGGCTCGTCCATGTCCAGTAGCGACACGTTGATAAGCGGCGTTTTTGTTGCTGTTGGTTCATGTTCCTCCAGTACTACTTCAGCCAAAGGCGATGATTCCAGCTCGACAACCGGAGTATGGTCTGCCTCAATCTCTTGTGCATCGTCGTCGAAAAGAAAAACCCCAGAGTCTTGGTTACCCGGGTTCAGATCAACAGCCTTGGAGGCGCCCGGTACGATAGCACTCAACTCCGCAGCGACTGCGGCATCACTAAGGAGCGGAGAACTCGACTCGTCTGGTTTCGAGCTTTTCCAGAAAGCAAAGGAAGGCATAGTGAAGGAGTGTTTCAACAAGAATCTAAAAGAAAGACTACCGAGTTGAACGGTGAAATAGTGAAAGAACGACAACCAGCTTTGCACTCCAGGTCCCGAGGACTACAGCCTTCAAAAGCAACGAAACCAAACCCGCTCCTCCTTTCGGCACCGCCCCTAGCATGTACCTACTTGCCCACGAGCCGCATCACCGTTTCCTCTTCATTGCGTCGCCGTGCAAACCGCGCGCCAGCCCTCTGGGATACTCATGCTGTGCAGCCATGGCAGACGGGGCTACGATTGGTCCGGAGCATGTGAAACGCGGGGGTGCTGGCAGCGCGTCGTCACAGCCTCGAAGCGGCGACGTTACAGAAGGGATTGCGACTTCATGCGCACGCTAAGCGCGAGCGGGCCCCGTATCGATAACGGGGATGCAGCATGTTTGCGCTTTATGCGAGCGGGGTGGACGTGTTCCATGCGACGAGGATTTGCAATCGAAGCCTCTGAAACGTGCGTGACAGGTCCGGGTGTTGGATCTCGATACCGACTGATACATACATGTGTAGTCAATGATTGTCCATAGCCACACGGGCGAAATAAAGTTATGAGGCTCTACAATTTTGCTTATATCATGCATGCATGGCTTCGCTTGATCTATCACAGGCACCTCTTGTCTTGATAGCTGTTTGTATTTACTCTAAGAATGCTAGACAGACTCGACAAAAGGTTTCATCTTTATCTTTCATCAGCGCAGTGCAGTATCATGACCGTACTACAGCACAGTACTACGCACAGTTTTGCCGACCATGCCAGTAGGTAGCTGGCACGACATAGATGCTCGTTACGTATGTATTATAGATGTATGTATGTATGTATATATGTATATAGTATAGTCTATGTATCCCTCAACAACCGTATCGTATAGTAGAATAAACAAAGTTAACATAATAACGTAAGCTTTGCCTGTATACATGTCTATTAGATATCTACTACATGTCTACTTTACACATAAGCTAGTCTTCTATTCTAGTTTCCTAGTTTCCTAGTCTCCTAGCTTCCTAGTTTCCTAGTTTCCTATTCCTAGTTTCCTATTCCTATTCCTAGTCTCCTAGTCTCCTAGTCTCCCAGCTTTCTTCCAGCATTCAAGCTTTTCCAGCTTTTCCAGCCTTTCCAGCTTTCCAGCTTTTCAGCTTTGAAGTCTGAGTAGTGAGACTAGTTCTCCTCTCTCTTCTCCTCTCTCTACTCTCCCCTTCCCTCCTTCCTTCCCTCCCTCCTTCCTTCCTTCCTTCCTTCCTTCCTTCCTTCCTTCCTTCCTTCCTTCCTTCCTTCCTTCCTTCCTTCCTTCCTTCCTTCCTTCCTTCCTTCCTTCCTTCCTTCCCTCCTCTTCCTTCCCTCCTCTCTCTACTCTCCTCTTTCTCCTCTCCTCTTTCTCCTCTCCTCTTTCTCCTCTCCTCTTTCTCCTCTCCTCTTTCTCCTCTCCTCTTTCTCCTCTCCTCTTTCTCCTCTTCCCTCCTCTTCCTTCCCTCCTTCCTTCCCTTCCTCCTTCCTTCTTCTTCCTTCCCTCTCCCCTCCCTTCCCTCCTTCCTTCCCTCCTTCCTTCCCTCCTTCCAACCCACCACATACCCACGCTTATTAGAATGAACATTCAAACGAACAATTAAGATGCTCACTTTGCGTTTCCTTCTCTACTAGCACGAGACGGGACGAGACGAGACGAGAGGAGATGGGCAGTGGAGTGAAGAAAGAAAGAAAGAAAGAAAGAAAGAAAGAAAGAAAGAAAGAAAGAAAGAAAGAAAGAAAGAAAGAAAGAAAGAAAGAAAGAAAGAAAGAAAGAAAGAAAGAAAGAAAGAAAGAAAGAAAGAAAGAAAGTGAATGAGTAAGTGAGTAAGTAAGTAAGTAGCATTGATGTAAATAGAGATGTATACAAACAAGTATATATAACTATATAGATGTATAATGCAAGTTTAGCTACCCGATATATGTACATAGATAGCTCGACACCGATGCCGATGCCGACCCCCATCTCCATCGCCATGTCGATATTCATCATCATCGTCGTCGTCGTCGCCATTGAAAATACCAATCACATCCTTGACTGTCCATCTCATCTTGCACTGATACCATGACTGACTAACTGAACGACTATTCATTCCATCACATTCCACTACCCACCACCCACCACCTACGTAGATCAAATCCAACTGCACCGGTCTATAAGTATTTGCGCAAAAGAAAAAAAAAAAAAAAGAGTCGTAAAAAGCTAGGGGTTGCAGCGCCGAGAAGGGGTATGCAATTCGAAAGCAAGTCGAAGCACGCGTTATACGAGACGAAGAAAACAAAGGGCGCCGGAAATGAAGTCGAAGCAGAAGCTAGAGCTGAAGCCGGAAAGCTTTTTGTATCCGTGTGGTGATGATGCAAAGCAAGCTGGTTGCCGGCCGTGTCTTGCTGAACTTTTGATATGTCGTGGAAAGGAGAGAATGCCAACTTTTGTATCCGCCGTCGCTGAGAGGATGTCGCAGCCGTGGTGTTGGATTCACCGCCCCCAAGCGCTGCCTGTCTCCTTGCCCAGCCCGCTCAGGCCCGAGCTCTTCTGCCCACCGACGGGCTGCAGGTTCGGACTTGCCTTGCCTCCGCTGCCCCAGCTCAACCCGCTCAGACGCTTGTTGCTCGTGCTGCTCGTCGTGCTCGCGCCGTCTTGGCTCTTCTTCAGGTCTTCCTCCTCCTCCATGCTGAACAGACCTTGCTCTTCCTCGATCCTCTCTCGGTTGATGCTGCTACTGCTGACGGCGCGGTCCAGGTTCCCCAGCCGCCCGCTGGAGCTGCCCATGCTGGAGGCAGAGGTCAGGCGGTTGATGCCCGGGTGCTGAGGGTTCGAGGTCGGGGTGGTGGTCAAGGCTGCGGCTGCTGCTTCCTCGCGGGAGGACAGACGCGTGCGTTGGAGTTGCTGGCTGATGATGCTCATGGAAGCTTGGCGGGGTGGCGAGGAGACAAAGGGGCTCGTGTCGCCAGAAGGAGGGCGAGCCATGGCGCGGAGGGAGGGAGATGCGCCGGCGTGGAGGGAGGGCGATGCGCCGGCGTGAAGGCTCGAGTTGCGGAGGGGCGAGCCGACGTGGCCGAATGCCGAGGCGCCTGGGAGGGAGCCAGACTCGAAGGTGTCGTTCATGGGGCGCGATTTCCCCCAGAGGGACTGGAAGCGTGAGGGAGAGGCGGTGGCTGCCGAGGGGGAGCCGTATCGCGTGTCTGATGCCGTGGGCGAGGCGCCGAATCGAGACATGGAGGCTTGCTGGGAGAAGGAGTTGCTTTCGCTGTCGGCCTGGTCGCGTGAGAAGCGGCGCATCTTCTCCTGCGGGGTGAGGAGGTCGCTGAGCGAATGGGGCAGCAGATCCTCCTCGAATTGGCCAATCATGTCGGTGTCGTCCCACTCTTCGTCCTTGTAGGCTGGGCGGGCGCCGACGCTCGAGGACATGAGGTTTCTCGAGCGGTTTGCGGCGAGCTCCGAGTGCAGCATGCGCCTCCCCGCGGGGGGTTCGAGGGCGTCTGGCGGCGAGGAACCCAAGACGGCGGCCCTGCTTCTCGCGCCGTCGCCAAAGGCCGAGTCGTGCAGGTTGCGCAGGGCGGACGAGTCGGCGTGGTACGAGGACGGCGGGGAGCCAGCGAGGAACTTGGCAGGGACCGAGGAAGCGATGGGGCCGTAGCGGGCCATGTGGGAGATGCCCTGGCTGTCGAACGAGGCGGGCAGGGGGACGTCCATGACGCTGAGGCCCTTTTGGACGGGCGAGAGGGCTTGGCGGTTGTTGTCGTTTGGCGGGGAGCCGTAGTTGGAGGGGGGGTGAGAGGAGAAGGTGGTGTCGATGGTGGGGATCATGTCGTAGTGGGCCTTGGGCATGGCGTAGGGGTCGTCCTGGACGGGGTAGGGGTAGCCGGGCTGGATGGGGGCCATGTGTGCCTGCATGGTCAGCAGGGAGCTGTTGAGGGGCGGGTCCTGGCTGTGGATGTTGACGCGGCCGAAGTGGCCTCTGGCCATGTTGGCGTTGACGACGTGACCGTTGGGGAGGATGTGGGCGAGGGCGCACTTGTGGCCGAACTTGCAGTTGCCCTGGGTGTGGTTAGAGGTGTTGGTCAAGGCGGGGTGTTGATTACTGGGTACCTTTGTAAAGTACTTGCAGGGAGCGCGCTCCGTGACGGGCTCGTCCGAGTGCAGAAAGGGACAGGCCTTGCCAGCCTGGCAGGCGCCCTGTCGGTAGAACTTGCAGGGGACGTGTGAGGTGCCTGTTGCAGTCAGCAGCGGCGGGTGCAGGCGAGCCGAGGTGCTCAGGGCTCAGGGCTCAGGGCTCAGGGCTCAGGGCCAGTGCCTACTCTTGTTGCTGGGCGGACTGCGCGGGCCTGCGAAGCCCATGTCGCGCAGGTTGGCGGGTGTCTGGCCGTGTGTCTGGCCGTGTGCTTGAGCGTGTGTCTGGCCGTGTGCCTGGCCGTGTGTCTGGCCGTGTGCCTGGCCGTGTGCCTGGCCGTGTGCCTGGCCGTGTGTCTGGCCGTTGACGCGCCCGCCTGGGACTGGCATGGGCTGCCCGTTGCCGTTCGCGCTCGCCATGGCGCCGTGCGAGGACGAGGACGAGGACGAGGGCTGGGGGCGCGGTGGGCGAGCAGGCCGGTGAGCCTGTGGTTGCGGGGGACTCGAAGCGTATTGGGCTGTATCTGGGTGGTGTTGGTGCTGCTGTTGGTGCTGCTGTTGGTGCTGCTGTTGGTGTTGATGTTGCGTGTGTTGGTGGGCAAAGTCTCCGTCCAGGACATGCGACGATGGTGGGGGAAACCCTTCGTAGTGGGGCTGTTCGTCGGCGACGTCTACGTGGGGATGAGGACGAGGACGAGGACGAGGGCGGGTAGTTGCCAATACCGTCGACATGCTCTTGCCCGCTTTCTGTGCGTGTACAAAAAACAACAACAAAAGCAAAGCAAAGCAATGCAAAAGCAAGGTGCGAGGTCGAGTGAGGCACGCACGCAACGCAGTAAGAGAACAAGCGGCCCGGCCGCCTGCCCAGAACGACGTCGAGTAAGAGACTGATATCACCGGCAGCTATGGCGACACTCGCCCACCTCTAGCCTGCACTCGGCTTAGCCCCACACACGCGCCGCAATCACTGCCACTGCCCTACACTACCCTGCACTGCCTGCACTGCCTGCACTGCCTAAACACCGACTGGAATTCACGTCTGCGCGAGAGAGAGAGAGAGAGAAAGCCACGAAAAAGCTTAGCAGCACCTTCGCAGCAGACGACGACGACGACTCACACACATACACACACACATGGTACTAGTGTGGCCCGGTGAGTCGCCGCATCAGGGTCCTGCACCTGCACACGCGCGTCACGCGGGCCGACGCCATCATGCGCCAGCCGACTCCATCCCATCCACGGGCACGCGTCCCTGCGAGCCACGCTCTTGTCCTGCACAATACAATGTCATCTGCTGCTCCAGCCACACATGACCTGCCCAGACACCTATCGATACAGCTGTCATGCTTCCTCTCACTATCATATTGAACGTCTACACATGTCTGCGCTAATCCCTCCATCGCCACCTATCCAATACCCTCTTCCTCCATGCCGCCTATCCAATATCCCCTGCCTCCATGCCGCCTGACACCATAATACAGCCTGAGCCTCTCATCCAACCCCACCAGTGGCAGCACCCCTCCCTTCACACGTGTCCAATCCTCAGAATCCCCGCCGAGCACGTCTGGTTGTACCACTCCAACTGCAACTCGTCCATCATGTGCACCTGTGCTATCCCCAGGTTATACGTAAACGCGTTGAACTGGATCCCCGACAACCCTCGAAACTGCTCGTTGAAAAACACCAGAGTGAGCCGGCAGTTGATGTACCCCCAGCACGCGGGCAGCGTCGCGTTCTGTTCCGCCACAAGCACCTCCTGCTTCAACACCCCATCATATCTATACCCCGAGATGCGCAACGTGCAAGGCGTCAGTCCATTCAGTGCACATCCAAAGTATCCAGAATACGCGTTGAACCAGTACGCTGACACCGAAGCCCGAGGGCCCGCCCCAATTTCACCGGGCAGCAGCGTTCCAGCAAACGCTGTATTGGGAAGAAGACGCCCACCAAGCGGTAGGAACATGGCAATGTTGGGCTGAGAAATGGCAGGATACGGCTCCCATTTGTCCGGCACGTACGTGAACCCGTTGGCATAGAAGAGGTGGTGATAGGGGTTCTTCATCCCATTCACCACCAGCAAGCTGCTTTCATTGGGGCCCACCGTCGTGTCGTCAAAGGAAAGGGTGAAGTTGCCCGATTCTCCGCAATGTGTCGGCTCCGCTGCAGGCACCATGCCACTCTGCGTGGGCGTCGCTGCCTCTCCGAGGACCGTCGTTACCATCGTCCTGAAGCTACTCGACGTCGATGCAAACAGCTCCAACGAGGGAAGCTCCGAAAGGGGAGTCTGCCGGACCGATCTCGTCGTCAGAGGAATCGTCTGCAGATCCAAAGCTTCAGGTCCAGTAACGGTAGGGTAGCTTCCTGTCCAGTACGTCACAGTGGTGGAAATGGACGGCGTGGGAAAGACAAACACCACAGAAGTGTCTCCGTACGAAACAACCCTCGTCATCAGCGCGCGAACTTGAACATCTGACCCACTATCCGACACGGCTCCTGGGCCTGATGTCACCACAACAGACCCAGTCGTCAATGTCACCGTCGACGTCAGCGTGCTGAGAAGAGTCGTTGCAGAAGCCACAACCATGGGTGTACCTGTCGCACCACTCAGACCAGCAGAAGGAGTAGCTGTCGTCGAGGAGCCAACTGTCAGAGTGATACCAGGCACCGAAAAAGAGCTCAAAGCGCTACTCCATGTTGTCTTGGTTTCGTTGGAGGATGTTGTGCTACTCGAGCTATTCAATGCAGAAGTGGATGTACTGAAAGGTGGGACATTGATGAAAGCCCCCGTTGAGCTGGACAGCGACGCCGAGGACATAGCCTCACTGCTACTTGAGCTTGTAGAAGCGTTGAACACCGGAATCATGGAGGCAGTCGTGATCAGAGAACTGACAATCGCTGTAGCAGTGGGTACCGTCTGCGTGGAAGAACTCCACGTAGCAGTAGGCCCCGGCGAAGAACCCGACGTTAGTGAAGCATCACGACTTGAGCTCGAATCAACTGCTGGCACGGCAAAGCTGCTGGTTGCAAAAGAGGATGTAGAACTCGTAAAGCTCCATCGAGTACTCGTGACAGAGGATGACGTTCCACTCGAAACAAGTACAGTTGAGCTTGTTGGCGTCAAACTCGCAGACGAAGATAACAGCGATGATAGAGAGGAGGAAGAGGATAAGACGCTCGTGGTCAAAGACCCTGATGCTGTAGATATACCACTCGAGAGTGCTGGTGATAGTGTTGAGACTACGCTTGATGTCGATAGCAGCACCGAAGAGGAAAGTACGCTGTTGAATGATGACAACGATGTAGACTGAAGAAATGACGAAGAGCTACCTGAGACTGGGACAACAAGAGACGTCTGGCCGGAGGTGACACCTGGTAATGCCGTCGTGGGTACGCTCAGACTACTGCTAGTAACAAGCCCCGGTAGTGAGACTGTAAACTCTTCGCTTGATGCTGTTGTTCTCAAGCTTAGAGCTGTCGACAGACTTCCACTCGCACTGGCCGACGGCAGTAATGAGACGGGAAAGGAAGTAGCGCCGCCGATGATCGTTGTCATGGTACTTGTCACAGTTGTCATCTGTCCTCCAGACAAAGTCGATGTGAGAGTGACTGGAGCTGTTGTGATTAAATCGATGGGCGTGGACGTTACGAGTAATGTACTTGTAGAGACCAGCGTAATTGTCGTCGTCCGCCCGTCTGGCACAATACTCGTGACTGTCATGAATACGTCCGAGGTTGGTGACATTATCATGCTAGACGGATCAAAAAATGATCGCACACTGGAAGAGGCGGTCGGGGCAATGACCAACGTCGTCCGACCATCAGCTAAACTACTTGTGATGCGAGCGGAACTTGTCGGCGGTGATAACGAGAATGAGCTAGATGCAACATCCGGCGGTGCAGCGCTGACCAGGGTCGAGGACGTGCTGGCCGACGTCGTTATCTGTCCTCCAGGTAAAATGCTGGAAGTCACAAGAGTAGGGCTGGGTATTGCAGATGGATCATATGTGGGAGACACGCCCGGGCTGAAGGGCGAAGTTGCGACGGATGTACTAACCACTGGGTTGGGCAGGCCAACAGAGCTTGACGGAAGACTGGATCCCTCGGTGGGTGGTGAGGATGCAGCGACTCCTGGTGTGGTCGAGATTGTACTCGTAGAAAGCCCAGAGTTCAAACTCATGGATGTTGTTGAGATGATACGAGATGGATACGGTCCAGATAATTGCCCAGTAGGAGTGACCGGATTGAGCGAAGATATCGCTGGCGATATCGACGATTGTGGAAGAGTGCGTGTAGATGGTGTTGATGAAGGGAACAAAGTAAAAGTCGATAGTATTACTGTATCACCAGAAGTGATAGTAGTGGTAAGAGTAGTCCCAGCACCAGGATCCGGTGATGCCGAAAATCCTGGTCTTGAACTGCTAGGCGGTATCGAAACACTGGTTCCAGATGGGGACAGCATCGAAGGGCTTGGTGTCAGATTGGGAGTGGGCGTGTTCATGACACTGGAGCGGCTTGGCGGGATGACACTGTTCAACCACTCTGTCGTTCCATTGATTACGGAATAGTAGTATGTTCCTCGAGCTGGATCCGTCGGCGTAGCGGCGATGAGGGAAACCGTGATGATAGGACCGGGTATGGTGACATATACAACGCTGCAGTTGGCGGCTTCGATGGTGTCCTGCGCTTTGACGCCCTTGATCAAACCGAAAAGGACGAAGTCCAGAGCAGCGTAAGCCACATAGCTGCAAACAAGAAAAAGACTCAGAGACAGGAAGAAATCCGCCCTTCGTGGACCTTGAAAGCCTCGGGCAAATGCGAGAAGGAGATTTCCAAGCCAGCGGCACAGACGGTAAGGCCACCAAGGTGAATGCTTCACGGGTCCTCGCCAGTCCTGTTTGCTAGAGCCTGACTTTGTTGCGGTTCGTGGAGCCCTTTCAGGATTCACGCTTTCCCAGTTGCTCGAGATAACGGAATCGCGTTTCATAGCTGGATCGAACGGTCGCTTGGAATCATTTCTCTCATGTGAAGCTGCTTTCGAGGGCGATTCCACACTATTCTGCATCGATTGGGAAGATGCAATCTGCGATACGCTCGGATGTTGCCGTGAACGGGCAGCCTCATCAAGCCCGAAAGAGGTCCTCTCGTCGATAGCAGTCGACGTTGTGATCTCAGTGCTCTGGTTGCTTCTTCTTTGGATCCTCCTCTTGGCCTTCTTCGACAACGGAGCAGGGTTCGGAGAGGCGCCGCTGTCGACGGTGGAGCTGGACGGCGACGCTTCATCACGGATATCACCCCCTATGTTCTTACCGACAAACCAGTTGCTAATGGTGTCAAACATCGTAGCTGAAGGAGCCGTAGGCGGGACAGCGTCAACCGACCCAGAACCAGCTTTGCTACGAGCAGCGACGATTTCTCTCAACTGATCCTTGACTGGCGTCTCGATCTGGTGTTGACGGTGGGCAGCTGATTTCTTCTTGTTCCCTCCCATAATGGTGGCGGTGGATATACTGCAAGTAAGATGCAGAGCCGAGAATATGCTGATAGACTGTTGTGCAGTGAACGTATGTTGTCTCTGATAGCGTAGTGGTGTAGCGGGTAAGAAGGCTGCAGTGCGTTCGAGCGGCATGTTTGTAAACGACAGACTCACCTTCCATGGTTGCGGCGTGTGCAATCAAGCAAGCGGTGTGTTACGGATCAGGGGGGGACAGACGACGCGACGGGAATTTGCATAAAGTAAAGTGAGGTGCGTTGGGCGCTTGGTCGCATTATCGGGCTGTTGCAGCTCCACGCATGCAGGAAGGCGCCCAGGAGCACCTACAGAGTCGTCAAAGAATTAATCTAGGCAAGAGTGGTGGTTGCGATAGCGTTTGCGGACGCTGAATATATTTTCGCAAGTCGTACTTCGATGCCGCCGACCTCGTTCTCATCGCACTTCGATTCTTAAGCCCTCACCTCCCACAGTCTGATGTGTCCCGATTCATTGGCAACAGCCACTTGCGCCAGGCTACCTTCGCGCTCCTCCTCTTCTGTGGGCCGGCCCCAGGCCACCGCGGTGATCCTGCCTAGTGGAGTCTTCTCGGTGGGCCAGTTCTTAAAGACTGTCGCGGATGGGAGATGTACCAGCCTCATAGCATTGTTCTTCCATCGACTCGCCATGGCCAGTATTTGTCCATCTGGCGAGAATGTGAGGTGTGATGTTGGTGTTGTTAGATTTCCAAGGGCACGCAATGGTTTCGGCGCCTTGGGAATGCCACCGTTCGAGCTCAACTTGACATCCTCTGCGCCTTCGCTCCAAGCTCTCCGATCATAGACGTTCACGACACCGCTCGAGCTTCCGATAGCGACCCAACGATCTCCGCCTATCCAATCGTCTCGCCCGCTGTTGCCGCCTAGAGCAATGACAGTTGTGCCAACGGCGCCCTCGTCATTCCATCGTCCAACAACGCCCTCGTGTACACTCCATTCCGTGACCTCGCCATTCTTGCCTGCAATGCTCATACCGTTGCCGTTACCCCACCATGCAAAGTCGGCGACGCCACCACGCGACTCAATGCGCACTTGAGTGGCCCACTGCAGGGTTCTTGTGTCGAGGATGTTGATTACACCCCCACCCTTTCTTGAAGAGCCGCGTAGTGCCATGTGTTTCCCGTTGGGCGACAGTGAGAAATATTCCATTGTGCGCTGTTCGTGCTGGTGGCCATAGACTCGCGTGACCTTCTCCACCTGCCCGGTTGCAATGTTCCAAACGTGGAAATATCGTCGACGAGCGCTAAGGAAGATACGTGAATCAGAGGCTGAGGGGTGGAAGGCGGTTGTGGTGAGTGGTGTGCGCTTAATGTGCAGCGATGTAAGAAGAGGGTTGGGATTTAGTGGGTTCGGATTGACATGATGGAGTGAGAGCGTCGAGCTGGGCCCAGAGGAAAGAAGCAGTGGGTATGTAGGGTGGAAGGAAAGGGAGGTGATTGCAGACTGCGATATCGAGTTAGCATCCTGTTTGCGTTGGTAAAATGACAAGAACCTACAGGCCCAGCTTTGGAGACGTCCTTTAGCCGCTGAATGTCGACGGTGCCAGCTTGCAACTTTCTCCTCTTCGCAGGTCCTCTTGCTACGTTGCGCGACAAGATGTCGGCGTCCTTCAGAAGCCTGGCCAATGGCTGTGTAGACAGGTCGTCATCGTCAACGTCCATGTCACTTCCAGACTCTTCTCCACTCTCCTCGTCGTCATCTACTGTTCGTCTCCTCTTCTTCGCCTTGCCGGTGGCGTGGGCTGCCCACTCTGGGGCCGGGTAGAGTCGCTCATACTGCTTCCTCAGCCTGCGCGCATACTCTTTGCCGTTGACCATGTCATCCTCTGCTGTCTCCCTGAGCTTCCTCAGCTGCGGTACTGAGGCCAAGCTGACCACCAGACGCTCATCATCGCTGTCGTCCCACGCCGGCTTGTCCTCGTCCTCTGATTCGTCTGCTTTGGCGACAGCGACGGAGCCAGCAGGGGCGGCTTCTGGGCCCGTGTCGAAGAAGAACAGGTTGTCGTCCGCCATATTCTCGAGGTCTGCATCGTCATCTTGCTCTTCATCTGAGGCATCGCCATACATGCCAGCTGTGCGGCTGAGCGAGAAATTGTCGAGACCTTCCTTGAAGCCGGCTGAGTCGCCAAAGATCAAGCGCTCAAGCTCTACCTCCTCTGCATCCTTGGGCAGAATGACCTTTTCGGCTTTCTTTTCCTCGATGTTGATCTTCACGCTCTCCGCGTTGCTGTCTGCCTCCTCCTCTTCTCCTTCGTCACCCTCCACACCATCTTCGCTGCCGAAACCCTCGAAATCGCTGTCGTTCGACTGCTTCACCTTCTGCAACGCCTTGCCGTCCGCATCGCTATTATTCGGGTCGAGTGAAAACCCCGCGGCCTCGTTCAAATCGTCGGCCAGGTATCGCTTGTGGTCGTTCGATTTGTGCGGGGGCGTCTTTGTCTTCGTCTTGGAGGGAGCCATGGCGGCGATTTGCAAGTGTGAGGAGCTTCTGACGCGCAGTCGCGAAGAAGTTCGTTCGAACGAAAATTATTGCAGGGATGCGCCGCCGAGGTTCAACCGGCAGCAGGCCTCCAAGGCTCCACCTCCGCCGCGGGCGGAGTCGAGCTGCAACGACCACACTGTTGAGCATCTTCAACGCTGGGCGTCTACACCCTAGCTATGCTAAGCCGTCACCTTCTTCATGCAGATCCCGTGCTCACGGCCGTGGCTCGGCTTCGTCCCTGCACGCAACTGCGCGTGTGTGTCCGGCGTCTATCCCGCCGCGCCTTGGATCGACCGTGGGAAGCCGCGCTTCCAACGCCTTTCAGACGCCATAATCGCTAGGCCGGCATCACATGACCTGTTCCCTCTCACAAAGACATCATTCTCCAACACTTCGAGACCAGCAGATGACCGTTGTGTAAAACGTTCGGATTCGATTGGTCCGTCATTCCGACTCCGAAACCAGGGTTCCGAGCATGGTAGGTTGAATACGCGAGACCAGAATCCCATAAGACCATGACTCCTACCTAAATAGCGACTGGCTCACTACGACCACGCCTTCTCTCTGCCTTGTGCCCTTTTCTTCACGTCCATCTGTCTTCATAACACAACAAACTACCTAGAGGTGTTACGAGAATCGCATAACCGTTTTACTGCATACTCCATCTTCAACATGCCGAACCCAGATCTCCACGTCTCGCTCCTCAAGCCAGAAGAGGCAGAACAGTACATGCACATCCGCCATGAGGTATTCCGCCCCTCAGTCAACAACATCCTTTACTCCCGCGGCGAACCCTCTCAAGAAACTCTCAACAGAGTGACGGAAGAGATCCGAGATGGCGTTGTGAACAAGGGAATTCTCTACCTGAAGTGCGTTGACACCAAAACTGGTGAGATGATTGCTGGAGCACGCTGGCGGAACGTGAAGCCCAAGGACCCGAGTGCGAGCGAAAGGACCTGGGAAGAGGTTGACGAGGGGTTCAAGCGGACAGAGCCGTACGATGAAAGTGATCCTGACCTGTTTCATGCCCTGCATGATCTGTTCAGCAGCAACAAGCGCAATATCCTGGAGACAAGGTCGCACTACGTGCTTGACACGCTAGTCACACTACCAAGCCACGAGAGAAGAGGAGCGGGGAGCATGCTTGTACGATGGGGTACCGAGAGAGCCGATGAAGCGGGTGTTGAAGCTTATCTGGAGGCGAGTCCGATGGGAGCGCCAATGTATGCGAGACATGGCTTCGAACCGGTGAAGAGAGTGGAGTTGGACCTGAGAAAGTACGGCGGGAAAGAAGTTATGGAGTTCATCGTAAGTCATTTTCTCAGCCCTAGCAGATCTCATTCGAACATATCGGCTAACAGTCCGTTCAGCTTATGAAACGGCCTGCAAAGGTTGGAACCCCTTGAAGATAGCTTGGAGTGTGTTTCTATATTGATTCATCAAGTGCCTGCTGTAAACGGTGGTTTTGTGGCGTTGGTATGGAGTGCTGGAGCAGAGGATGTCTGACCTCTGTTTCCAACAAAGACGGAATCAGCACCTGTCAAGGCCCGAGAGCAGACGGCCCAGATTACCGCTTCCCACTCTCTTGCGTCCGGGCTCAGGTGATTTCTCAGTAGAACCCGTGGTCTTCGAGTAGATATTCTTCTTTCGGTGTTCACCATGCGAAACGCAAAGTCCTGATGGGTGGCGACTAGGGAGAGCATGCTCAACTCAAACCCACAAATACGAGCGTATCATTCACCGTTGTTGGGAATTACCTGCACCCAGATTGCGAGAAGCCGACTTGATCAGATGTGTGAAAATGTTGTGAACCGAGGTGTTGATGATGGCATGTGAAATTTCCTTGAGCTTTTATATATCAGCGTTGGAGAGATGCAACATGATTGATTGGTGTGGAAAAAACTACTGAACGGGAAGAGAGGTTCACGAGACTTGTGATTTCATCGATCGATCTTTCAGGGCAATAGCCAGCCTCGAGTTTCGTAAAGAGATGACAAAGATGTGGCAGTGGTTTTTAAATAAAACCTGCTGTTACTTGGACCGTTCGCAATGATGAGCAGCTCCCTAGTGATAGGGCGCCAACTTCGACGTGGGTGCTGTCACTTTGGATTCGGCTCATTGAAGCCAACGTGACGTCAGGCCTACTTTACAATGGTGGTTCACGAGAAACTCGAAAAGTCCGTGCTAGAAGCCAGCAGTGCTTTTCTGGGATTAAAGTCCATTGAAAAGTCATGTACATATACATAGTGAGAGCATTCCAACCAACGCCAAACAAAGATGCATCAAAGCATTCGTAAATAATGAAACTCCAAGGCCGTTACATCATATCGTCTCTCAAGCATAGCTGGACGGAGTCCTGCCAAAGCGTTGCCTAGGCTCGTTGTCAGGGTGTACTGAGCCACCGAGAGGCACATCAGCACCATGAGCAAGTGGAGCATAAAGCTGATCATTGGTCGTCATGGCAGGGCTATCCATTCTGGTCTCTGCCGCAAGAGCATTGACATGAGCTGGGTTACCAGGCGCCACACCACGCTCGCCGAGGTAGCTAAACCGCCCAATCTGGCTACCCGCAGTGGTGGCTTGTGGGCGCTGAGATGGTGGGTATGTCAGGTCCGATTCGTCAGAACCGCGCTTGCTGTGGGTTGAGTGATGGCGGAACTGAGTACCGTACATTCCCTGGCTATCGACCTCTTGACTTCGGCGTCCCTGACCATTCGCAACAAGCGTGCCATCTGGGCCACCAGCTGTAAGAACAGTAGTCTTCTCGGTAAGCTCATGTGCGACCTTGTGGGCATCGTATTCATTGATACCGGCGGCGAGCAGTAGGTTCTTCCTCCTCTCCACGCTGGCTGCATGATCGTTGTCTTGACCTGGGTTGGCAGTCTCGTATTCGAGGATCTTGATGAACTTGTAGAATCCAGCCGCGAGGATCGCCCCAAGGATCGGTCCGAGCCAGTAAATCCAGTGATAGCTGTTGAAAGTATGGTTCACAACAGAAGGACCGAAAGAACGTGCAGGATTGAGAGAGCCACCGGTAAAGTACACTCCAGTCAGTTCAGCGATGAAGAGTGCAAGGCCGATGCCTGAAGAGATATGTTAGTAGTGGCGGACGATGCTGAAGTGTCATGACGTACCGACTGGGGCAATAAAGGTGCCTTTGTGCTTCTCAGCTGCCAACATGAAAATGGTGAACACAAGCTGAGCTGTCAAGAACATTTCAATGAACAGACCCTGGGTGATAGAAGTGCCGCCACCTAAAGAGGTGCGTACATTGATTCTGCCCTGATGAGGAAACATGCAAGTGACGAGTGCAGCCGCAGTGATACCACCAAGAATCTGCACAAAGAACAGGAGAAATCCGCGCACCCATGGCAAAGCCCCAATCAAGCACATGCCGAAGGTAACAGCAGGGTTGAAGAGTCCACCAGAAATGCGGAAGAAGACCCAAGCATTTACTGCAAGGGAGAAGCCAAAGCAGAGAGCAATGTACTGCAACTGCTGGGGGTTCGCGCCTGCTTCGGCGACAGTTTGACCACCTGTTGATGGAATACTGTTGGCAACCTGGGTGCCAGACAGAGCAAACCAGAGGAAGAGAACTGTGCCGACATATTCTCCACACATGGCGACGAAATGGTTGCGGATGCTATCAGGCAGCTTCTTCAGGAATGGCAAGCGAAGTTCGTCGTCGGTTAACTCTGCATTTGGATCGGCTGCCTTGGTGAACGGTATCGCAAAGGCTCTGCCTTGCACAGGTTGCTTTGAAGAAGTGTCAGCAATTCGATCCAAAATACTGGAGCCGGGTATACAGTGATCTGACAATAGTACTCGTGCCAGCCGGTTGTGAAACTGTCCGCTTGACTTACGTTGATATTCATGATGTCGTCTAGGACCCCTAGGCCAAGAAAGACTCGATGAAGATGTACTTTGAAAGAAAGGAGATGGGAGAGATGGGCCCAGGATTGCTCTTGTTCGACACTGTCTACTTTTACTTAAGAAAGAAGTCAGAGACGCCAGGAGGAGGCGATTGGCCCCTCATAACGAGTACTCCAAGGCCAAAAGGAGACTGTCGTCATAGACGAGCCGTTGCAGAACAGGCCGACTGCCGTCTAGATGCTTGACCCGCCATCCCCACGCGTTTACAAAGGTAGTCCCAGCCCTTAGAGCGTTGAGTTTGGTCAGCCACCATCAGCCTCTGACCAGAAACGGTAAGGTATGCCTGACGTAGATCCTCAAGATAGCCACATGGAAGTGCGAACTACGATTGATGTCACCTAGTTGGGAAGAGGCGCGGGAGGCTAGCGCACGATGAGCGCAGATCCAGAACAGCCCGCGAGGCTAGGCGCAGGTTGAGGCAAGACTAGACGATTTGCTGATGCTCTGCTTCCTTAGTCCACGGAAGATCTGGAACGGTTGACAGGTGGAGATTTGGAAGAGTGCATGCGCAACTGCTCGACGCACGAGGTATCCCGCAGTTGCTATGAAAGTTCGCACAATCGCCGTGAGCAATGTAAGGCGGTTGTGATCTTTCAGGTATACTGCTGCACCTAGTGTCTAGTTGATAACTTGCCTGCACCGTAAACAGGTTTGTGAAACCCGATGTGCTCGATCTAGCATGTGTCGTTGACGAAAAAAGGACCCCTGCTTGTCCGGATTGGGACAAGGAGCAGGCATTACGTAGCCATGGCTGAATCCTTCCCGCTCTTGCAACCACTCACACGGGACCCTTGGACTTTGCTCAACGACAGCCACAACGATCTCATGACCAAACACTCTTCCATATTGCAAACAAAATACTGCCCTTGGTGCTTAGTTCCAAAAAATCCAAAGGTCCGGTTTCCGACGGCCATCAGCCTCAGTGTAATCTAACCACTTGACGTCATGCTCGAGACATCAGCCACATAATCAACGTACTCGTGACAGCACACAAAGAGAGTTTTGACCACCGAGCGTAGCGGTGCTGTAGCGCCTCAAAGTCTCGTACCGTCCCTACGTCCCGATCCTACGTTTATCTCCTAACGGCTCGTGTCTGAACTGGACCGCTCTCCAGTCCGGGCGCAGTCACAACACTTTTGAAATTGTTGGAAGAGGAGCGTCGAATAGCCGCCAAACTCTTTACCAACCATTTCAAGAGACTTCATGACCACTCAACATACCTCACCCACAGATCGGACAAGTCGACCATTGATCGACAGTCTTGAAGCGAAAATTAGCCCCAATCGTAGCGGGGTGAGAGTCGTCAATCTAGATGCTGATTCAACACACGCCCTGGAGTTCATCCTTGTCTGCTTGAGTTTCACCGAACACCCCACGGTGGCTGGTGATGATATCGAGAGATCTCAATGATAGCGACTTCTAAAAGTGACTGCTACCAGTCATGTGGCTGATTTTTCATTTCTCTTCTCAGGCCGCGTTAACCTGCCATTTCATCACGCCACCCACACCCGTATTCGCTAGCAAGAGTAAGCAGGCATTTATAGGAAGACCCTGTAATTTCTTGCTGATGAGACTGACCAATGATTGAAACATTACCACAGTTGCCCATGGTTCGCTGGGAATCACTTTCACGCATCAAAACATTGCATTTAACTTGAATTGACTGTGTGTTTCCAGGTGCCATCACCATCGCTCCATCTTCCAAGCCTTTTGAGGGCCTGACATCGCATGCTACGACAGTTAAGCTTACACACCTCAGGCTTGCGGTAACAAGAACATCGCGATTCCTTAGATTGTTGCTTCAGAAGCTCCAATCCCAGTCATAACTTGCCTGGACTACCCAGCCCAAACTACCCAGACCACTTCCCTGAACCTGTTAGTTGCGCAAAACGCAGGGGTAGTGCTGCGGTAGAACCGATCCACCAGCTAGTGAGTACGCCGCAGACACTGGTTTCCACACATGCAATTACTCTACCAACGTAGCCGCTTTGAAGCCCTACCACGACCCACATCCTCCCCCAGAGAACGACGACCGTCCAACACCTCCTAACGCCCCAGCTCACATCCGGCTATCCGCAACTACACGTCCACAACGCCCCGGCCCCTCAGCACGCTCACAGTGTCTCAAACAAAGCATTCTCATTCTTCCTCTACTGCGCGCCATACACCCGCAGACACAGTCGTCAAACCGCTACAACCAACTTATAAAAGAGGCATGACTACGAGTACCACCGGCCCTGCATCTCACAAACGCCATCAACAAACTCCTCGTTCCACGCACAGCAGTCAAACGACGACAAGACAGTGAAGATGGGTGGAGGGAAGCGGTATTGCGAAACACACAACACGAGTACGGGAACATGTCATTGTACATCTACCCACTACATCTCAACCAATTGCAAGTTATCGGAACGCGGAATTGTAAAGAGAGCGGTTGAACGTATATCGTGATTAAAGATATGTAGACACGTTTCATTTGCTGATTTCCTCTGTGATATCTGTCTACCTCTGACAGCAAAGTAGAAGATCTGTTCACGTCGAAGCTTGTTCTGCGGTGCAGTTTTGTCCCAATGTACCTGCAACGGGACTTTAGAGTCGAGCTCTATGTCCTGTGTTGTCTTCTCCTTGGATGCTGTGCGTTAGCTCGACTTGTATAATAAATTACGCTGATGCTGACCTGCGTTACATCGTCTCCATGTAGGCATTGCAAGTGCGTTACACTGCGTCGATCATCTTTCTCCAGATTTTAAAGGTGTAGAAGTCATCGTTGTGAAGGTGTGGTCGTATTGCTGCAAGGGACCCAATTCAGCGCGATCGGTTCAGGGGATTCTTCACAACGAGGAACGAAGAAGTATGCACGAAAATTTATTGAATACCATTGTACCTATCCCTGCCTAGCCCGAGCCCACCGCAACAGCTGCCGTCTTCCTCGACTAGTAGCACATCTTGCGTAGAGATGACCCAATCTCTCAGGCAAGATGGCTGGAGTTGATAGTCAAGATAGCTGTGTCAAGGCGTCAAAACGGACGGCAGCAGCAGCGCCGACGGCTCTTGCAATATTTCAAGTCACACAGGAAACCTTCCAAAGCCCAGAGACCTTGTGCTAGGCCAAACTCCGTCCCAATGCATAAGGGTATCGATGCTTACAGTCCAAAACACATGCGCCATGCGCCGTTCGGAGGGTTACCAAGTTTGAACCACAGAGGGGTGAAGCCTGTAGTTCGGTGGATGGAGTAAATCAAAGAAGTGAACAAAGACTGCTATACTGTACAGTTAGGGTCAATGGCGAGGCAAGGACATGAATGTCCTTTACATGCCCGCACTCCGCACATAGAGGTCTACAATCTCAAAGGTTGACAACCCGGGTTTCGTCTTTGAGGAACTGTCGACGGTACTTGGCGATCGCTCTCGCGATACCGTTGGGGTCTTTGATGTTCTTCTGGCGAAGATCTTGGAGAACGCTTCGTAGACCGTTGTTCCACTGCTGCCTCTCGTCCTGTGTCTTGCCAGGATTGGCGGTTCCAAGTTGGACAAGAAGCTTCTCACCTAAAAAAACAGAAGTCAGTCTGCGTACAGGGGCGGGGAACAAACGAGTAGGAACCCTTCCGTAACACGCACCATTAATGCCCATGCCTCGGAAATGCTGATTAGGGCATTCAGGGTCATTACAGGATCCACCCGCCGATTCAAAGGGACACAAAAGCTTTTCAGGATCGATCTGATGACTGAAAGTCATTGACAAGAAACCGCCGTCGACGTCTTGCGAAAAGTTGGGGTGGTAACGATAAGACTTGAACATCCGAAGCGGACTTTCATAAGGGGTGAAGCGAGGTATTTTAGGCTCTTCTTCGATGACGGGTACCTTATTTTGTCAGCAGGGTCTTCCAGGTCGGAAGCAGACATACGTCATCTGATTGAGCAACCACTGGGGCTGTCGTTGTTGGAGCCTCTGATTGCAGCTCGGGAGCTATATCGTCAGCAATGTTAGTATCTTGTGTCACATGCGCCTCTGAGCCCGACTCTCCGAGCTCCGAATGCGTCTCCTCGTCAGAGTCTGATTCAGAGTCATCCAACTCGGACGAAGATGTGGCAATGTCCATGGCACCATCATCTGCGTCACCCGGAGACGAGGCCTCGACGTGAAGTGCATCGGTCGTCGTAGGTCCAATCTCAGTCATCTCTTCATCGATATCAGGTGGTTCGTAGGCTTCCTCGTCTTCCGTTGACACCTGGGATTGCCCAACAGATTGCGACTGTTCGACCCGTGGCTCAAGAGATGGGGCTTGTTCCGCATGAAGCTCCAGAGCAGATTTTTCTACGACCGGCTCGTCTGGTTCGTACTCTTCCTCTTCTTCAGATGACTCCGACATCTCCACCTCCCCTTCCTCAGATGGCGAAGGGGCATTGGTGTTGCCAACTTCTTCTTGAGCTTGAGGCACTTCCGCAGCGCTGGGTTCAGCATCGGGGCCCACCTCCGCTGGCGGTGGCGGAGAATAGAAGTCTTCATCATCGTCCATCGGAGTAGCTGATGCGCGATTGTTCGCGGCCGGTTCGAAGCGGTCAGTTTCTGCCTGTAGATCACTAGGCGCGCTCTTAGCTGGCTCTGGGACGGATGGCGATGGAGGATGAGAGATCATGGGTGCAGACGTCTGAGGGGCGGATGGTCCAATTCCGGGGAGGAAACCATACTGTGGTTTAGCCTGACTACTAACGAACGGTTGTGGGTGAGGAATGGAAGCAGATCCCACGTCACCCGTTTTCTCGACTGGGGCTGTGGTAGAGGCTTCTGACTCCCTGTTTGGCGAAGATGTCTGCGACAACACGCTTGCAGTCTGGGATATGGCATCAACTTCAGGTGACTTGGCACGCTCAAGTTCGTTCTTTGTCGCCCGCATATCTGCGTGTGACATGCCTTCCGTATCGATACCGAGATCTTCCAGCTCTCTTGTCAAACGTTCCTTGTCTTGTACGATGCGCTCATTGTTCGCCTTTAGCCTTTCGAGATCTTTCGCAAGTCGCGCCATCTCTGCTTCATTGTTGGCGATCTCATCGTCAAGTGAAGGCAGCTGTTCTTGGATTTCTGTCCTCCTCCGGCGCTTTCTGTCTCGTGACGAATCGTTAGCTGACGCGCTGGCCTGGGCCGTAACAGATGCTACGGGGTCTCGCGAAGCAGTCGCGACCTGAAATTGTGGAGCAGGAACGGCCGGTGACGATTGGGCTGAATATTGATTGGACGGTGCCCCGTGAGGTGCGGCTACCGCTGATGCCGCTGCAGCCTCTGCCGCCTCTTTGATCCGCTTCTGCTCCGCGAGCTTCTTCTTAAGAGTCAGTTTTAGTGCAGCAAGTTCTTGCTCTTTAGTGTTGAGCTCTCCAGTCCTCGCAAGAGTGGCAGGTGTTTGCGGACCAGGCGTGCTGACGGCCGATTGTATAGCTGGAATAGGAGCTTGGCGAGGAGGGAATCCGGGTACGGACACAGGAGCCTGGCGAATGACAGGTGAACCTGTCGAGACTTGATCATCATCAATGTCCATATCGCTGCCGTTGGACTCGTCATCGCTGACTTCAATGATCATGGAGTCCTCCTGTGGTACATAGGGCAAGTGCCCGAATGCGCGATTGTGGGGCGTCACTGAGCTTCGTGGTGTGGAGACTTCAGTATCCGATGGCGCATGGCGCTTTTGCGGGACAGACTGTGGTTGCCTCGATGGGGTTGTTGTCCCGTTGCTCGAATTCGATGCCGCATTCATGAATAGGCCAGGTATGCCGGGAAAGCCAGGGGCTGAAGATTGTGGTGTGGGTGTGTTTGTGCCGGGTGTATGAGGTGGCCTAGTAGCAGATTGGTTCTGTGCAGCGTTATTAGGGACTGTAGCTGACTGCTTGCTTTGCGCCTTGAGTGCTTCCAGCCGCTGCTTGATCAGTTCAGTCTGTCGCGCTTTTTGCTCGTCCGTAACGGGCTGTTTCTTTGTTGGCGTCATAGCTGCCTGAGGGGTGCTGATGCCAGTGTTGGAAGGAATAGCGGCCGCGGGAGGGGACTTCTGTGGAGGGCTGGCTTTGGCTGGACCGGACTGTCTAGCCAACTTGGCTGCCTGCAGGCGTGCAAGATAGTCTTTTCGGTCCACTGGCGAGGCGGCGGCATTCGCAGTGGATGCAGCAGCCATGTTGGTGGACACAGCAGGCACAGTCTTTTGTGTCGTGCTTGGGATTGGTGCCGTGGCTGGACTGTCCAGGACTTGGCTTGAAGACTTTGGCGCAGCTGTACCGTTCATCTTTGGCGGTGGGATAGGCTCCGGTTCAGAAGGCAAGTTCATGCTTCGATACATGGCGCGCAGAAGCTCGATGTCGATGTTCTCCTTGGCGAGAGCATGGTAGCCAATGTTGTTGCTGTTCAAGAGTCGAATGAACTGCCTGACTTCTTCGCGCTGCTGCTGCACCAAGTCTATCTCGTTCGCGACCGCACTCGCTTGCTGAGTACCCTTTGGTGTGGAGTTGTGTGACGTCGTCTGACCGGCGGAGGGCTTGTCTGGGTTGTACGCGTCTCCTGCGCGTGAGGATGTGGCCGTTGGCTGAGGCGCAGACCGCGGGGGCTCAGGGTGCCTTTGGCGCACAGCGATGCCTGCTGACGTGCGTAAGGCGCCTTCGGCATCGCTGACTTCTCCGTCTTCTCTTTCGGCGCCTGCCACTTCCTGCAGGCGTTCCACTGGCGCGGCTGTAGGTTGTGGAGGAAAGTGCGGCGGGAACGCCATTGGCGTCGTGGGAACTTGCGGCGTCTGTGGTAATGATGGAGGAGGGAAGCCGAGGGCGGGCATGGGCGGTGGGATCATGCCGCCCTGGATGCCGTTCTGCATCAACTGCAGCCACTCGGGAGGGATCTGCGGCGGCCAGAGGGCTTGGTGTGCGTTAGTTGACGCGAGAGGTGAGGCATGACGTGGAGGATCACTCACCAGCAGAAGGAAACTGCGGCAGGTTGTTCTGGTTCTCGGCATGTCCTGGCTGGGGGGTGTACGGCTGGGGAGGAGGATATTGCGGGTGAAGGCCAGGGAGGTTCCAGCCAGGCGGCGGTGGAGGGGGATGCTGTGGGTGTAGCTGGCCATCGTGGCGCGCGCCGTTGGGCGGTTGCTGCATCTGCGGGTACGGGAAAGGAAAGGGCAGCCCGGGTGGGTAGTTGTTGTTCGCCATTGCGGCAGGAGCGCAGCGCGTGTTGAGGAAGGAGCTATTCAAGGTCGCGCGCACCTCGGCGCATCTGGTCGTGGGGAGTTTTGTTGGCCGTCAGCTGCGACAGTGTGGACTACAGCTAATCTAACGTGTGCGCTTTCACTTGGCGTCGTGGGGGAGGGGTGGGCTTCGCAGTGGCAGGGTGAGGGCTGCTGCAGCGGTTCGGTCATGGCCAAAATCACTGTCTATGCGCCGCGGTCCATGTGTCACGTGCGCGCGTTTTGCGTTCTGCGGTGTGCGCCGTACGTGCTGTGTTGTACGTGCCTTGTTCTAGGTGCTGTGTTCTACGTTCTGCGCCGTACGTGCTGTGTTCTACGTGCTGTGTTCTACGTGCTGTGTTCTACGTGCTGTGTTCTACGTGCTGTGTTCTACGTGCTGTGTTCTACGTGCTGTGTTCTACGTGCTGTGTTCTACGTGCTGTGTTCTACGTGCTGTGTTCTACGTGCTGTGTTCTACGTGCTGTGTTCTACGTGCTGTGTTCTACGTGCTTTGTTCTAGGTGCTACATGGTATGTTCTACGCGCCCTGTTATACGTGCTGTGGTCTACACCTACGTTCTGCGCCGTACGTGCTCAGTGCTGTGTAGGTATTACGTGCTGTGTTCTATGTACGTGCTGTGTCCTACGCACCCCATTCTGCATGGTTCGCCCTGCCGTCTGCGCTCTTCGCCATCTGCCCTCGCCAGCGGCCAGGCCAAGTTTCTGCGTTCTGCGTTGGCGCTGGGGGCGGCTCGCGTTGCCAGGGTAAACAAGGCGATCAACAGCGTACCGCCCGCCCGCGCGCATGCACGTCTCTCCGCAGGCCTACTTTGTATTACCTGCGACTCGACTCACCCTGTACGGCGCTTTGCTGCTGGCTGCATCATTGTACATAGTTTCTAATACTCTGCGCTTTCTTCTCTCCCGCCGCTGCACACGTGCAGAACAGAAGCGCAATCGCCTGCGAACATTGAATCGCGCCGACATGGGCAAGTAGACCCGTCGCTCCTGCCGCCATCAACATCACAACACGACCATGAGCGCGCCTGCGCACAATGGCCCGGCACGCGTGCGCAACAGCCCTTTTGCCAGAGGGAACTCAGCAACGCCCTCGCCCTCGCCCTCGCCCGCCCCCACACCACGCCCATTCTCCACCGCCGAACAAGCACACCCAGAGCCCAAGATGGCGCACGCACGGCATCAGTCGCTCACCCATCTGAGCAGCCCTCCGCTCGGCCGCAGCGACTCGCGCCTGCGCTCCAACTCGAATCGCAACAGCACACCCATCGGCACATTCGCTCCGCAGTTTATCTCAGAAGACACGCCCGACATGGCAAAGCCGGGCGGCATCGTCGAGGGCGAGAACGACTTCTCTGGCAAGCGCTATGTCTGGCTGCGCGACCCCAAGACGGCCTTCGTCCGGGGCTGGGTGCTCGAGGAGCTGCCCGGCGGCAAGCTGCTGGTGCAATGCGACGACGGCACACAGCAGCACGTCGACGAGGATGCCGTCGACAAAGTCAACCCAGCCAAGTTCGACAAGGCCGGCGACATGGCAGAGCTGACACACCTCAACGAGCCCTCCGTCATCCACAACCTGCACATGCGCTACCAGGCAGACCTGATCTATGTAAGTCGCTCCACCTCTTGTCCACGTCACATGCTCACCCTTGCCAGACGTATTCAGGCCTGTTCTTGGTCACGGTCAATCCCTACTGTCCCCTGCCCATCTACTCGAGAGACTACATCAACATGTACAGAGGCCGAGGCCGAGAAGAGACAAAACCACACATCTTCGCCATGGCAGACGAGGCCTTCCGCAATCTCGTGGATGAGGGCACCAACCAGAGTATCCTCGTCACGTAAGCGTTAACCCCACCCATCCCGCTGGCTTCAACTAACATGACGCAGTGGAGAGTCCGGTGCTGGAAAGACGGAAAACACCAAAAAGGTCATCCAGTACCTAGCCGCCGTCGCCAACTCGGACACGCCTCGAGCAAAGTCCGGCGCGAAGAACCTCACCAATCTCTCCGAGCAGATCCTACGAGCCAACCCTATCCTCGAAGCGTTCGGAAACGCCCAGACAGTCAGGAACAACAACTCGTCGCGCTTCGGAAAGTTCATTCGAATCGAGTTCAGCCGCACAGGCCAGATTGCTGGCGCTTATATTGATTGGTATCTTCTCGAGAAGTCCAGAGTCGTGAGACTCAACGCCAATGAGCGCAATTACCACATCTTCTATCAACTGCTGCGGGGAGCAGACCCCACCATGAAGCAGGACTTCCTGCTGGACTCGAAAGACACCGAGGATTTCGACTACACCAAGCATGGCAATGACGCAATCTCCGGTGTATCGGACCGTGACGAGTGGAACACGCTGATAGAGGCGTTCCATGTCATGAAATTCACCGACAAGGAGCAAGCGGGCATTCTTCGCACAGTCGCAGCTGTTCTCCACCTGGGTAACATCAAAGCAACCAAAGAGAGTCGGCGAGCAGACCAAGCCACGTTGGACTCAAACGCAGAAGCTCAAGCTCGAAAAGTATGTCAACTGCTCGGTGTGTCTGCAGATGACTTTATGAAGGCCCTGCTTCATCCTCGAGTCAAGGCAGGACGGGAGTGGGTGGAGAAGGTCCAAACACCAGAGCAAGTCAATCTTGCGCTAGATGCTCTCGCAAAGGGTATATATGAGCGTGGGTTTGGCGATCTTGTTGACCGCATCAACCGACAACTGGACCAAACAGGATCTGGCGGCGACGACGCTCACTTTATCGGTGTTCTGGACATTGCTGGTTTCGAAATCTTCGACGAGAACAGCTTCGAGCAGCTCTGTATCAACTACACAAATGAGAAACTGCAGCAATTCTTCAACCACCACATGTTCGTACTGGAACAAGAAGAGTACGCTCGGGAGCAGATCGAATGGAAGTTCATCGACTTCGGTCGCGACCTACAGCCGACGATCGACCTCATCGAACTGCCCAATCCAATCGGTATCTTCTCCTGTCTGGACGAGGATAGTGTCATGCCTAAAGCCACCGATGTCAGCTTCACCGAGAAGCTGCATTCGCTTTGGGACCGCAAGAGCAACAAGTACAAGCGTTCCCTTCTGACTCAGGGTTTCGTGCTTACTCACTACGCTGCCGAGGTCGAATACTCCACAGAAGGGTGGCTCGAGAAGAACAAAGATCCTCTCAATGACAATGTCACTCGTTTGCTAGCAGCGTCATCGGACAAGCAAATCGCCAACCTATTTGCAGACTGTGCAGACCCTGACGACGAGGTCGGTGGCACTCGCAGCCGTGTGAAGAAGGGTCTTTTCCGCACCGTAGCTCAGCGCCACAAGGAGCAGCTTTCAACGCTCATGAATCAGCTGCACTCGACGCATCCTCACTTTGTCCGTTGCATTCTTCCAAACCACAAGAAACGGCCAAAGCAGTTCAGTGCTCCGCTTGTCCTTGATCAGTTACGATGCAACGGTGTGCTCGAAGGCATCCGAATTGCTCGCACCGGATTCCCTAATCGATTGACTTTCGTTGAATTCAGACAAAGATACGAAGTGTTGTGCAGAGACATACCCAAAGGCTATCTTGAAGGTCAACTTGTTGCCAAGATGATACTGGAGAAGCTGGGCATGGACAAAGCCCTTTACCGCGTTGGTATCACCAAGGTTTTCTTCCGAGCTGGAGTTCTTGCCGAGCTAGAAGACCAACGTGATGCCCTCATTCGCGATATCATGATCCGGTTCCAATCTGCAGCGCGTGGGTTTACGCAGCGACGCATCGCCCACAAACGCCTCTATCGTGCCGAAGCAACCCGCATCGTGCAGAAAAACTTCCAAGTCTACCTGGATCTTCAATCAAACCCCTGGTGGCGACTCTTCATCCGCATGAGACCAATGCTCGGAGCCACTCGTCAAGCTGCGGAAGTGAAGAAGCGCGATGAGATGATCCTCCAGCTCGAGGACAAGATGCAACAAGAGGCGGCTGAACGGCAACGTGTTGAAGACGATCGACGAAGAGCCGAGTTGGACATCCAGAAGATTCAGAAGACGCTCGAGAGCGAACGCGCTTTGGCTCTTGACAAAGAAGAAATCTTCAAGCGACTCCAGTTCCGCGAGGCTGAGCTCGCCGAGAAGCTTCAGGGTGCGATCGAAGACCAAGACCAACTGGAGGATCAGTTAGACGCCCTAATGGAAGCTAAAAAGAAGACCGAGGACCAGGCTGAGGTATGGCGCAAAGAATTGGAGCAAGCCGGCCAGATCATTGGCAGCCTGGAAACCGAGAAGCAAGACCTCGAGGAGCAACTTGCACGACTTGAACAGCAGCTGCAAGAACTCGAAGCCGCTCAATCGAAACGTAGCCTGGTCGAAGAGTCCATGAGCCAAGAAGTGAAGATGTTGCAGAGCCATCTGAGTCTGAAAGAACGAAAACTCCAAGAGCTGGAGTCGAAGCTTCTCAAGACAGAGCAGGATCTGGACATCAAGCTTGCAGCATCGGACAAAGAAGTACAGGCAAGCAAGAAACAGATCAAAGAGCTGCTCGAAGACAACCGACAGGTGCGACAGCAGATCTCTGATCTTTCCTCGACTTCCACCAGCTACGAGGACCTGATCCGGCGCAAAGAAAGCGAACTCGCTATCCTCAAGGCAGACCTGAAGAAGTACGAGTCTGATCGACAAATTTTTGATGCAGAAAAGCAGACGCTTGCTTCGAAGCATGACAATCTCCAAAGCCGTCTGCGCGAGGCAAACGCTGAGCTTGAAGCCATGCGTTCGCAGAAGCAGCAGTCAGACCGCGAAGCTGCCGATGCGAAGCGACTCCTCGAAGACCGCGAAACTGAAGATGCACAATCGAAGCTACTTCAGGAGCAGATCGAGCTTCTCAAGTCTGAGATGTTTGAGGTTCAAAAAGAGTTGAGTCGCGAAAGGCAATCGCGCGACGACGTAGAGATGCTCGGTGAACACAAATACGATACACTGAAGCGCGACTACGACGCCTTGAACGACTCCAAGATTATCATCGAGAAGGAGATGTATGCACAGCAGGACGTTGTGCGGCGCGCAAACGAGACTCGCACTGCGCACGAGCAAGAACGCAAAGAATACCAAGCTGAGCTGCGAACCCTACGCGAGCAGTATCTCAAACTACAGGAAGATAAGATGGATGCCGATGCTGAAGCTGAGCGCACACAGTCACGTCTGGCTATGGAAAAGCAAGCAGCGCAGCAAGAAGAACTCAACTTCAAGGACCAACAACTTGACCAACTGGAGGTAGAGCGGGATGATCTTGCTGAGCAAGTGCATAATCTGACCCAGATGCTTGCCGATGCAGAGGGTTTCAGGGAGCGGAATGACCAACAAAAAGAACGCCTCGAGCGTGAGCTAGTCACCGTCAAAGGTCGATTAACAGCTTCCGAGAACGACAACCGCGCACTGCTCAACAAGGTTCAACAAAAGAACCTCGACATTGCCCGAACAAACTCCCGTGCCGGCGAAACCCAGCGCTCTAAGATCATGCAACTCACGAATGAGAAGTCCAAGGTCGACGAAGACAACAAACGTCTCTATCGTCAACTTGAGGACGCTCAAGTCACGATTGCTTCGATGGAAAAGCAGAAGGAGAAGCTGGAGCTTACTCTTGAGGATCTGAACCACGAGATCAACCGTGAAGCGAAGAGCAACCGGACCGCAGAAAAAGCCTCGTCGACCGTCAACCTACAGCTTGCAGAAGTGAACCGTAAGCTCGAGACGGAGAGGCAACTACGTACCCAAGCTCAGGCGAACACGCGTGCAGTGCAGGCCACATTGGACAACAACAATCGCGAGTTGGAAGAATGCCATAATCAGCTCATGTTGCTCCGTAAGGTCTTCGATCCTGAGTCGGCAGAGGTTGCCATCAGCTACGATGCCGCGAAACCACAAATCTCAAAGGCTGTGGATGTTGCAGAGCGTCTAGAGGCTGCTAACCAGGCTTTGCGTGTTGCCGTGGAGCGATACAACCGCGCTGAAGCTCAGCTGGATGACCTACGAGAGAGGCACGAGGGTGAGATTAACGACTTGGACACACGCCATGCCAATTCGAAGCGTGCTTTGCTCGAAGAGATGAACAGCAGCCAGGTGAACCAAGCGAACGCAAATCGATCGCCAACACACAGAAGGTTAGACAGCGAAAATCGCAAACCATTTTCGACAAGCACGCCAACTAATCAACGCCACATCAGTAATGCAACGAACGACTCCGCCCGCTCTGACCGTACAGTTGACACAGCCACTTTCAACAACCGCATGGATATGGCTGCCGAGCTTGAACTTGCACAAAACCAGCTGCAGATGTCAGAAATGCGAAACGCGCATCTGCAGAGCCAACTCGACCAGTCCCCAGTACGGAACAATAGCTGGCAAGAAGAAAGTCCGTCGATGAGACGCGTGCAAAAACTTGAACGCGAGAATTTCCGTCTCCATGACATGCTCGACGATTCCGCAAAGAAGGTCTCTTCCCTCGAACATAACCTGCGCTCAGGACAGCTCTCCTACCAGGAAGTACAAACCAAATCACACGAAGAGCTATTCGAATTGCTCAACTCGCAAGAACAGTCGCGCAAGTCCATTGTACAAGCCCATAATAACGCTATCAACGAGCTGGCTGACGCAAAGACTGCCTTCGACGATATCAAACAGATGAAGACAGCCTTGGAAGCAGAGCTCCGTGAGGTTTCAGCTGAACTGGACGAGTTTGCCTCGGAGCGTGAGCAAGAGCAAGCCAACCACAACCAGCTGCTCCAAGAATTTGCAGATCTTCAAATTCGACTTGACGACGAAACCTCTACTCTGCTTGACGTGCAGTCCAGCTTAAGCTTGTACAAGAGCCGCGCTGATGAGTACTTCAACAAACTCGAGCAAGCAGAAATAGCTGTGCTCAAGGCCACTCGTGCCGAACAGTTTGCTAGGACACAAGCACGTGAGGCTGAAGAGACCTGCGCCACATTCATGGCAGAACGCAAGGAGATGGACGGCATGGTCGAGGACTTCCAGCGACAAGTTCAACAGTACGAAGAGCGCGTAGAGGACCTCTCAACCGATCTACAGGCGGCACTGCAGGCAAAGAAGCGTCTTCAGAACGAGCTCGAGGACTACAGAAGTCAACATGCCCACGACATTGAAGACGGAGAAACGTCACTGGAACAGACGCGCAAGAAGTACCAGACCGAATTGTCGACGTTGACAAACGAGCTGGACCAGGAGCGCGAAACGATCATCTACATTCGCGAGGAGAACGGACGCCTTCGTGAAGAAATCGAAGAGATGAGAAGCAAGTGGGACGATGAAGTCCTGAACTCGTCTACCTGGGCCAAGGAGAAGAACCGTTTGGAAATGACGCTCCAGGTAGTTTCCAATTCTCGCGATGAGGCAGCCAATGCCCACAACGAGGCTCAGTCTAAGATCGTGAACCTCCTGTCTCAAGTTAGAAACCTCCGCACCAACGTCGATGATCTTGCTGCTGAGCGCGACTCCGCCATCGAAGAGAAGAAACGCCTTGAGACCCGTTTGCAAGAGGCTGCGGACAGACTGGATGACCTGTCGCGATCCGAGTCGCCAGCAATGCGCAACGCCGCTGCCTACGATCGCGAGCTGCTCGAACTGAAGTCGGGTCTGGCTCAACAAGAGGACATCGCTGCCGCAGCTGTTGGTAAGATGCGTCGCGCAGAAGCTTTGGCACAGGAGCTACAAAAGGACATCATTGCCGAACGAGAGGCGAATGTACAGCTGCATAAAGAGAAGGGTCTTGTCGGCAAGAACCTCAAGGATCTTCAGCTTCGTCTGGTGGATCTTGAGACGAAGGGCTACAGCGGCTCAGCTGGAAAGGATGTCCGCTTTCTCCACGGGCGCATCCAAGAGGTTTGTAATCCGTTACTTTTTCATTGAGATCTTCAACTGACCATACACTGTAGCTCGAAAAAGCACTTGAGGACTCGGAATCAACACGCCTCTCCGACTCCCGCGCTGTTCGCAATGTCGATCGTACAGTCAAGGATTTGCAGTCACAGATCGAGCGTCGTGAGAAACAGAACGCTTCTGTAACTGAAGACCTCAACAAAGCTCGCGATAAGATTTCCAACCTGCTCTCCACCATTGACGAGCTGCAGTCCTCAGATTCCGGGAACCAGCTCGCTGCTAAGCGCGCCGAGCGCGAACTCCGTGAAGAGCGCGAGAAGAGCGTTAAACTGGAACGAGAACTCGAGAACTACAAGAACACGCGCGTCGAGCGAAGAAGCCAGCTTGGTGTTCCTGGTATCGCAGCGAGTGACGCCGGCGATGCGCGATCACGCCGTGGCTCTTCGATCGGCCTTTTGATGGGCGAGATGGGCGAGGCGGCGCCTGGAGAGAAGAAATTCGGTAGCTTCCGAAGCGGACTACGACGCGTCTCCGGTCAGAAGGGTTTTTTGTAGTTGGTGGGGCCTCGAAGGGGGAGGGGTCGTTGACGAGGTCCCAGTTTACCACCATTTCTAGCCCATATTTCCGCAGAGAAGTTGAAGAGGATGTGGGCGGTCCTGTCACTACATTGGGAAGAGAGAAGAAAGAAAGCACTGTCGCTACTGCCAAATCCAGAGCGCTGGTCATTGCTGGCGCGGGCATGAGGAGGAAACATAGCTACGACACAGGCGTCGGCCTGCTTGATGATATCGAGGAGGTAGACTCTGTGCTGGAAAAGGACTCGGTGCTGGAACAAGCTTTCCTGGAAGAGAATTATGAGGCGGAAGGAGAGGACGAGACGCTGGTCGAAGTCGACGGCGAACTGTACAAGGAAAAAGAGGTTGAGATTGACGTCTCCGACTCTGAGCCTGAGAGTGACAGCGAGTCGGATGCTGGGCCCCAAGAGGAGTGTGGCGTTAAGCGCAAGAGGACGATCCGCGTGGTTATTCGGTCTCGGGCGTTTCTATGAGCGTTGGCTGTGGTTTTTTGCTTCCCTCGCGGATTATTGGGAAGTCACTTCACTTTGGGCTCTTGCTTCTCTCTTAGCCATGGCGTTGCAGCGATATATCACGGTTGGTTGTACCATGTTGCTTGCTTGTTCTGCAATGATATTCAATTACACTCTCCATCGATTTGTCTGTGCTACACGCGTCTCTCTCTCCTATCCCAAGTTCGATTATAGTTGGAGGGGTAAATATGTGACTGGCAAATGGGCTGATACGTCGCTTGCACACTACATACACATCCATCTATCTATCTACTTCTGCCCTTCAACTTCGTCGCGTTTCTGACGACTCGCCTCGCCTCGCCTCGCCTCGCCTCGCTTCTCATCCCAACTTACTTTCCGCGTCGCCTTTGTACTTCGTCGTCTCGCTTGCTAAGGGGACTTGCCATGGCTGCCCAGCGCGTTCGGATATCTTGGATCGTGAACGATTGAGTTTGATATGGAGAGCTGGTAAGCTCAAGGTTAAGGTCAAGGTTAAGGTCAAGGTCAAGGTCAAGGCGTGGCATTGGTCGGTGGATGGCGAAGTGCACGCAGCACGCTTGGAATAGACTTTTAAGTGGTGAATGAGGAATGTCAAATCATCGCGAAAGCAGGGATAGAGAGCGCTGCGTACACGCTGTTGTAATCTCGGTACTAGATTGTCTGGTTCTAGATGTCTAGACTACTATGCTGTGCGTAGCGGTCCGGGGCTTTGCTTTGCCTGTATCTCAATATGATATCTAGTTGGAGATACCGATGACACCGCAAGCAGGGCGGGCACCAGCGTTACCGGTCTTCTTGGACTCCTCGTGTCCGCCCTTGCCGAGGTCGTCGGTGCCGGCGTGGACGACAATGGTGCGCTGCAATGTGTTAGCAAAGTCCTGCAATGCTGTGTTTGCTTCAAGGAGGCACGCAATGCTTTTCTTCTAGAAAAGGACCGTGAGGGAACATGCAGGGATACGTACGCCAATGACGCTCTCCGAACCAATGAGCTTGATCAGCTTGTCCTGAACGCTTCCCTGTGCGTTACCCTGGCCATCGGTCTTGAAGTTACCGAGGTCACCAACGTGGCGCTCCTCGTCGCTGGGGGCACCGTGGGTCTTGCTGTGGGGGTTGACTGGCTCTCGTTAGTCTCTCCTGCTACTCTCAAGCACCATATGCGCGGATCAGGGCTCATAGGCACTCACAGTGGGGTCCGGCAGAAGTGCAGCCGTTGGTGTTGTCACCGAAGGCGTGGACGTGCATGCCACGCTCAGCGTTGGCGTCGTGACCGCTGATGTCCCATGAGATGGTGGTCTGCGAGTTCTCGTCGGCCTGCTCGAAAGTGACGGTTCCCTTGACGTTGGAGTCTCCACGGAGGACAGCGACTGGAGAGCACACGTTAGCTGATCATCTAGGGTATAGTTGTACAGCGGCTCGCCGTCTCAGCCCTACCCGTCCCCGGCCATGCACGAGGCGTGAAGGAGCGAGCCATCAGGGTGTGTGGGGAGCGCTGTGCTGATTGGAGCATCTGCACGGTGAGCCACGCGGTGCGGTGCTTAGCAAGGTCCTCAGACAGCCTTCTGAAGACGTGATTGAGCCATTCCCAGTGTACTCAGGCCCAGAAATGGTCCCCCGAGTACACAATGTGCTCAATCCAGCGCAGCCGCTACCCCACCTTCCCGCAACGGGGCAAGCCGGAGCTGCAAAGGGAGTGGAACATACCAGCCTTGACCATTTTGGCGATTTTAGTGTTTGGAGATGAGTTTGAGATGAATTGAAGCTTGACTCGACGTCTGAAGTGTTTGTTGTGATGTGGGAGAAGCGGTGCAAGCTGCGGAAAGCTGGGAGCTTTCACGGCTGTGCCCTCTGCGGGGCTCGGAGTGACGCAACGCACGAGGACCCGCAATAGCTCGCTATTTCGAGCCAAAGAGCCGTTTGCCGACTTCTGGACCAACGAATGATAAATCTGCCTGCATGTTGCTGACCTCAACCCAGCCTATCACATCATTATCTCGGTCGATTGTCTTACGGACACATTACGTGCACACAAGGGACGGGGAGAAGACGGGACAATACTATGGCAGTTTCATCTCTTTGTATTTTGGAATCGCAGTACCAAGCAGCTATATGAGTGTGGTGGCGCAAGCTGACCTCAAAACGTAAAATTCATGCCTTCATAACCATCAAAGAAAACGACCGATGTCGGACTACCCATCTATGCCTCGATCTTCTTGCGAAGGATGTCCTTGAGGGTGACGGCATCAGCAGCGAATTTCGAGATGCCCTCGCGGAGCTTCTCGACGGCCATCTGGTCCTCGTTGAAGTAGAAGCGGAAGGCAGCCTCGTCGTTGATGTAGCTCTTCTTCTCGATGTTGAGCGAGTTGGCGTTGGAGGCGTCGAGCTTCTTGGGGACCGAGTCGGTGGAGTTGTAGAGCTGCTCGAGGAGGTTGGGCTGGAAGTCGTTAGCAAGAGATGCGCAAATGCGAGAATGACACAACATACAGCAATGGTGAGGTAGTCGCAGCCAGCGAGCTCGGTGACCTCGCCAACGGAGCGGAAAGAGGCACCCATGACAATGGTCTTGTAGCCGAACTTCTTGTAGTAGTTGAAGATGCTGCCGACAGACTGGACACCGGGGTCCTCCTCCTTGGTGTACTCCTTCTTGGTGGAAGCCTTGTACCAGTCAAGGATGCGGCCAACGAAGGGGGAGATGAGGAAGGCGTTCGCCTCGGCGGCGGCAATAGCCTGGACAAGAGAGAACATGAGGGTCAGGTTAGTGTTAATGCCGTGGTCCCTCTGGAGAATCTCAGCAGCCTTGATGCCCTCCCATGTCGAGGCGATCTTGATCAGAACACGCTCCTTACCGATGCCCTGCTCCTTGTACAGCTGGGGGATGTTAGCTTTGGACAGTCTTGCACGTTTAGTTGACAGTCACGTACGTCGATGATGCGCAGGGCCTTGTTGACCGAGGCCTTTGTGTCGAAGGAGAAGCGGGCGTCGACCTCGGTGGAAACCTTGCCGGGGACGATGTTCAGGATCTCCTTGCCGAACTGGACGAGGAGGTTGTCGAGTGTTGCGTCGACCTGGTCCTCGATGTTGTCGCCGTGCTTCTTGCCCCACGCAACGGCGGCATCGATCAGCTTCTCGTACTCGGGCTTCTTGGAGGCCGCGAGGATCAGCGAGGGGTTGGTGGTGGCATCCTGGGGCTTGTACTTGTCGATGGTCGCAAAGTCGCCAGAGTCGCAGACGACGGTCTGTCAGGGTTGTTAGCTGCCAGGCTCCCAATTGGCGCCGCGTGGTGGGGGCGCGGCGAGCGGTGGTGGGGTTACATACGGTGCCAGTGGCCTTCAATTGATCGAGGGAGGAAGTCATTGTGAATGTGGTGTGTGGATGTGGGATAGGGTGTAGGAGGGAGTTGTGGGTATCGCAGGGGGAAGAGGGGGAAAGGTGGTTGTTGTTTGTTGGGAGCAGGTGCGTCGGTGCATCAGCTTTCAATCAGTCGGCCTCCAGGGAGCCCCGCTACAAAAAATGGCTGCTGCGTCACAAGCGTGGCAACCGTGACGGCGGCCGGAAGAACAGCAGGCTAGCAGCTGGCTAGCAGCCTGGCTGATAGGCCCACAGTCCACTTGCGCGCGCTTTGCATCAATCAGCGTTCAACGTCAACTCTTGCACTGAAGCCCACTTGCGGTAAGCAGACCCTGGCGGCGTAGGGCTGCTGGGCTGTCCAGTCTACCAGTGTCCACTGCTGTCGCACATTCGCCGTTCCACGGCCGTTGGGCCTGTCACAGCACCGCTGCAGCTGCTCGTGCGGTTGCAGAATTGCAGATTCCTTACGTATCGCCGATACAATAGCTATGATGCAATGTCTGAGCGCACCGCGAATGCCTCACCTGGGCGACACACGCCGGCGTCCAGCACCCACTCACGTGCCACTGCGGTCCGCTGTGCCCCTCTTTCCTCTTCTGCCAGAACCTGCTGCCATGTTCGTTCCACGTTCCAACCACTTCCACCGGCTCAACATCGTGACCTTTTGGGAAAATTTCCACGCCTCGGACCACTGTCGCCCGAGCCAGTGAATGCACTCGCCCGCCTGCATGACAGTGCATGTTTCCGCGGCTGCCGGAGAAATCGCCGCGTCGATGCGAGCTCGCCATCACACTCGTTTGGCTCCCATCTTCCTCACCGAAGCCCAGCTTATCGTGAAGGCGGTTCTAGATGTAGACGTCTGAACACCCGTCAGGTGCCTTGCGAACCGTGGTTGCTTTGTCCACCGCCCACACCGGAAACATCGGCGAACCACTCACCGCCATGCAGTCGCTCTCAACAACATTGGACAGATTCACAAGAGTGAACGACTGAACTTGATACCAATCTCACCTCTGCAATGTCCAAACACAAACACCCTGCAAGCATGCCACAGTGGACAATCACCACGCAGCTTTCAGTCTTTCCTGTTTTACCATGATTTTTTGAAGCTGCACTGCCGTCTTCGCCTGTAAGAACAGCCGCTGTTATGCAATTCCAAAGATTTCTCACAAGCCATGTCTGCTTCATCTACAATTTGCTTTTCCCCCAGCCACCCCCCTCCAGCAACCCATACACCTCGTCGTACTTGCCCACCAGATTACTGACAGTGTGTCCCGGCCCACTGGGACCAGGGTCATTCAGCGCCTCAACTTTCCGCGTCTGATCTTTCCCAACTTCAAGGATAGAGCCGCCAGGCAACTCATCATCGACCAAACACCTCAGCATGGCCTCCGCAACCTCTTCCGGCGTCGCCCACTCATCTGTGCCGGAGGATATGAACTGCAGCTTCTCAGGATGCTCGGTCCAAAGCGGTGTCTTGATAACACCAGGCGCCACACCGTTGACGCGGATGCCGAAGCGCGTGTCGAGGGCGGCGAGCGAGCGCACGAAGCCGTTCATGGCGTGCTTGGCAGCGACGTAGATGGGGGTGTGGAGGTTTGCATTCTGGCCTGCGATGGAACTCACAATCAAGACGCGTTTGGGCGTCCTCTTCCCCGTCGGCGCGTGCGAATCGAGGAAGGCGGCAATGGCAAGCTGCGTCGTCCTGATGGGGTGCGTCACATTGACGTCCAGCGTCGCGTACCTCCCGCTGCCGATGGAGTCACGAGATGCAGACGTACCCGGCGGGTGCCAGAAGTTGCTCCACGGCGGATCATAGATGCCTGCACCGGGACAGACGATGTCGATAGCTCCAAACGTTGTGGTTGCGACGGTGAACATGCGTTCCAGCTCGGTCCAGTCGGTGACGTTTGTTTTCTGGAAGACGGCTCGAGGCGTGCCTGTCTCGTACCGGGACAGCAATTGTCGGGCTTCAGGGCGAAGTGACAGGTCCGCGATCAGGACGTTGCAGCCCTTCTCCAGCAACAGTTTAGCGAAACAGTAGTTGATACCTACATCCACCTCAACATTCACTCCCACCAGACTCTAGCTGCACACCGACTCACCCGATCCTGCGCCCGTGACTATAGCTGTTTTGCCCCTCACCTGGAAAACGTCCTGTTCCGCAGCCATTCCGTTGACGGGTGTCTCGAGCAGACGACAAGAGGCAGTGTGGTATAGGTGAGAGGTTGAGGCAAGAATCGACAAAGCTATATACTGCGTCGTGCGGCTACATCTGCCCCTGACGAAGATAGACGCGTGAATCGCACGTCTCTACACGGGCACAGCAGGGCCGCGGCATACCTGATTGGGACGTTTCGGAGGGAAGCTGTGAATTGAGGGGTATCGTACGTGGGGTAAGCTTACGCTTAGCCGGCGCAATATCGTCCGAACTCGTGGTCTGAAGAGACGCGTGTGTACCTGAGCTTCACGGGAGAAGGTGGGATTGTTCGCGTGTGCAATGGCTTGGATGGTTTTATATTTGTATAGTTGGTTGTTCGTGTTGATGTTTAGCAGTGTGCAGGGTGTATCACGCCCGCTCTTCAGTGTTTATGCGTGTGGAGCACCAGCACTATTCCACGCATGTCGTACTCTACTCGTTTCCGTGTCGATGCTTTCGCATCTGTCGTGCATACTCACTTGCAGCAGCGCGTCTCAATTCCTCTGTCTCAGCTCTTTCCTGATCTCCTCCACGCCACTTGCTCTCGGCAGCGGCACACCATTGCCCTCTTTGCTCCCGCTGACATGACTGAGTCTGATTAACTCATCCATCATCGCATTCCTCGTCCGCTCAACAAGACCATCCACGTCTGCTGCGGTCATGCCTGTCGTCGGAATCGCCGGCAGGACAGTCACGTCCACGACACCTGGCCTGACAATCTTTCTCTTCATATCCAGCACATGGCTGTAGTTTGCCGTCACGACGGGCACGATGGGAACCTGCGCCTGCACTGCAAGATGGAATGCGCCCTTTTTGAACGGCAGCAGTGTTGGCTCGGTAGCGTAGCTGCGTGTGCCTTCGGTGAAGATGAAGACGGATTGACGCTCGTTGCGCATTGTGTTTGCGGCACCGTCAAAGGCTGCGCGTGCGGTGGCGCGGTTGGCGCGGTCGATGAAGACGGTCTTGGAGAGAGCCATGAACTGGCCGAGGAAGGGCGTGTATTTGAGGCTGGACTTTGCTGTCACGGAGCAGTAGGGGGGAAACATGCAGCCGAGCATGAGGACGTCGAGTTCACTAGATGCAACACGAGTCAGCTTTCCAGGCCGTGCAAGGGAATGTCGCGGGGCAGCATGGGATCGAGGACGGAGCACTCACGTCTGGTGGTTGCCCACGAAGACTGCCGGCCTCGTGTCCAGAGCCTCTTTCCCCCCTCTCCTCCCGCCTTCTTCCCGGCCGCCGGCTTCGTCAACCCTGAAGGTGATTCCTGTGCTCAACCACATGGTCCACTTGAACGCCCGCCCGACGGTCCACTGGCTCAGTCCACCGTAGCCAATGGCCCGCAGGAACAGGCTCGCGAAAACGCCGTAGCTGGCGCATATCATCAGGAAGAGGAACGCCGTGATGCTGAATGCGACAAACGTGGTCTGCTGGGCAAGCCGCGCGGGCAGCACGAGAGAGAGCGCGCGGAGCAACATGATGAGCGCGACGGGCGCGGCGGAGAGGTACGTGAGCCAGCTCATGCTCATGCTGGAGTTCGTTCAGGGTCGGGGGCGGGCGGGCTATGGCCGTGTTGGCATGCGATTGGTGGGGTGGCGTGGTTCGCGTGCTGTGCCTGGGTCGAGTCGAGCCCGAGTATGCGCTGCGTTTGCGTTGGCCAAGGATAGCACAGGGCAAGAAGCCGTGACGTGAATTGGAGAGTGACTGTAGAAGCAGCAGCAGCAGCAGCAGCAGCGGTGAGGCCTCGATAATGCGAGCTATCGTCTCTCGACCCTAGACCTAATTTCGATTCATGTCAGGCGGATACCGCAGCAGGTAGCGGGGCCGTTTACTTTTTTTGCCTCGCCCGTGATAGGCGCCGAGGTTCGTTACAATACGTCCGATCTCGCTAAGCTCCCCTGTGACGTCTGCTGCGAAGTCCTGTCTCGGTCTTTCGTGCCTGACGTGGACCACGCCCAACAACTTATCCTCCAACGACTATGCACAATGTAGATTTGGCAACAACCTGACACTTGTCTGCGCACTGGTCAAGAACACAAGCGAACCCACCATCGCAGAGCGTCCTCCTTCCCTGTGGCTGCGCGCGTGACTTGCAGGTCATCAGGGCCGGTCTGGTGCCGACCGCCTAGCACATCACATGTACCTTCACATGCAGACTGCTGCACCCTCTTGCCAAAGTACAGCTTCCGGTCTGACATCACAAAACAGCAGAGCATGTGCATGCATTCATCTTCCCTTTGATTACTCGACCACCCATTGACATTGACAGGAAGTGTCGGCTTCATCTTGACCCACGGCAGATTCAGATCCCGCATCAGACAACGCCAAGCTCACCATCTCATTACTCTCCTCCAGGCCTCCCTCGGCAGCGACAACTACCTTCTCGCAATAAGGTACACTTCCAGTAGCCGCCAGCTTTTGCTCCGTAAGCTGCAGCTTGTACGGAAGCCGACGACTGGCTTCAGGCGTTGCATCAGTTGTGTTGGTCGTCAAACGACCACCTCTCTGCGTGTAGATGAAGCCCTCCAGCCGCGTGTCGTTGAACGTGCATCGCCAGACCGACCGTCCGGGCTGGAAGGTCGTGTGCTTTGGTTGACCCTGCATTGGCGATGAGTTGGTCTTTTCTTGCCCCAGCTGGTCTTCTCGGACTATCACGGTGCGGTCATAAACCGCGGAGAAGTGATGCTGCACTTCATCGCTTGAGTCCTTGAGAGTCGTCAATACGGTGGGCCCAATTTCTGGAGCTTGCTGGCCGCAGTGGACACTGCGGTTAGAAATCGAGGGTAGTCCGAGGGTAATCATGACAGGCTCATTGGCGTCTTCTCCCTGCGATGGTAGGATACTGAGCTGTAGCATGGTGTCGAAGGCGCACTGCCACGCCCGTGACTCGTTCGCTCGCGCTAGACACTTCGAGCTTTGCTGCTGAGGAAACTGGATGGGTACCATGAAGGTACCCCGCTCGATGGTCGACATGGTATTCGTATTCGTATCGTTGCCTCCTGTTTGCCGGCTCTCGGCATTTTTACTGATACATGTGTCAGTCTCTCCCGTTGTAGCATAGCACAAATGTCATACCCTTGTGAAGGTTTAGGGCTCACAGCCAAAAGAGAAACTCCCACCGTCAGTAGGAGAAGGGCTTGCAAACCCAGTATCGCTAGCACGCGGTACTTGACAGATATCCGACCCCAGGTTCGGCCCCATACTGATGTTGGAACGCTTGGCAGTGGCTTCTCGAGCACTTCTCGTTGCTTGATGATGAACACTTCCTTCTCGTCCAGACATGCACTGACTGAGAGTGCGCTATAGTCAGTGCAAAGCTCTAATGGGACCACCTCGATACCATCTTCGACGTCTGGCGACCTTGCTGAGTCCGAAACAGTGGAGGCGCTGTGAGTACGGATGGGGTTATAGTGCGGTGGAAACACTGTGTAGATGCTGGGGAGCTCTTGGATGCTCCTGACCGATCTACGTGGAAGCTGCATGACTATTGTAAGGGAATACACTAGATATTAGAAGGTTTGCTGTAACTCTCGAAGACTAAAAAAATTAAAAAAAATCGTCGCTGGACCAGCCAGTTGTTGTTTACGTTAGCGAACGACAAAGAAAGGACATGTAGAACGGCAAAAGCAGCCAGTGCATGCTTGATAGAGAACCAGCGGCTGGCGACTATAAGCTTCCATAGCATCTCAACGAGCCAAGTCCTGCGGAGGTCTCCACACGGCAAATATGATCCTACCGGCTGCGCCGCGATGCTGCTGGAGCCTGCTGTCCACTCAGCCCACAAAAGTGCCTGCATGTGGAAATTATGCTGACAACCCCAACGACCCTTACAAAAGACACGATTCCGTCGCATTACCAAAGTCCTCGAAAGCGGTAAACCGCCCAGCGAGGAAGTATTGGGTGGCGCAAACCGCTGGCTGTACCTTCACCATTCGCGAGCAAACAGGTCCATGCGCTAAGCGCCCGATGCTGGTCTGCAGAGCGGCCGTCACATCCCGATCGCTCTTCCAATCCGTGGTAGCTGTTTGCAACATACCGTTCCCAGCGTAGTCGTTCATGTCACGAATCGCACTCGTCAAGTCGCGTCTATGAACGCGTGGTTAACCGCTCTTCACGGGCTGCTACCTGGGTGTGCAGGTCTCGAAACATGGGAGGGTTGGACGAAACGAATGGGTTCAAACAAGAATAACACAGTGTGTGGTAACTTCTTGTCTGAGGTTTTGTATGACGTCGATTTGAGATGACTGGGTGTAGCGTGGGATAGTTCGGCGATGCTTAAGTGGAAGGTTAATGAAGTCCTTCGCTACAACCACCATCCATGCAGTAAGAGGCCCCAAAACGTCGTGTTAGTAAGCTCGCCGCCTGCTGCAATGTTTCGATATTTAGGGTGTGTCTTACTAGCAGGTGGAGTCTATGATGCACCAGGTGGTTTCCGAACAGAGTGTGCTATGTGAAATGTGCAGTCTTCCAGCAGGGATGTTGAGATATAAGAGAACTTCGCTATCAGAGAAGTACTGATTAAAGGCAAAGACGGGAAAGGAGCCATAGAAGACTTTGTCCCCAATTCTGCACCACTCTGGTCGGAAGACCATGGGATCAGTGCTGACGCCACGGCAACTCCACAGATTAGCCGGCCTTCAACATTACCAACTGTTCATTGCTACGCTGCGTATTTGTTGACAAAAGGCGTATCACGCAATTGCTCAAGAAACTAGAACCATTTCTTGACGCAAGCCTGTCCATGTAGCCTTCTTTATATGAAACTGTCTATAGACCTGCCCAATGCACCTTCGGTGTATCCAACGAAACGTAAATGTACAGCAATGCGTTGTATCCGACGCAGACGCCAATTAAATGTACACAATACCCTAGCCGAGCGTGACGAAGTTTCTCCACAAAGGTCCCGAACCCCTTCACTTTACGTACACCACATCGTACACTACAGCACCAATCCTGGCTGGCTTCACTGCTTACACTGACATGTCTAGAAAGCGAAAAGCATGGCAACGCCTACGAGAGCCATTACAGCAACACCAGCCCTGTTGGCACTCGCCGCGCCTGTGAACTCAGCAGGCGCAGATGGCGTTGGCACGGTCGCGTTGCCACTACTCGAGGGCAAGACACCAGATGGTGCCGATGGCATGGGCACGACGGGCACAGACGGAGCGGGGCCAGTCTCGAAGATAAGACCAGTAGTGGCGTACGGAGGCGACGAGACGACCGATGTCAAAGTCGCAGGAGGCTGGCCAGGGAGTGCCGAGCTGACAATGGCTGAGGAGGCCGGAGGAGCAGCGCCGGGTGTACTACCAACGCCGCCGAGAACAGGCGAGGAAGCAGGAGCAGAAGGGGCCCCGGTGGCTGGTGGCGCGTCGCCGGAGGGAGGTGTGCCAGTTACGGTGACGGTGGCGATGCCGCATGAGCAGGGAGCCTCTTCGGCGGTGCCGTTGCTGCTACCGCTGCCATCAGCAACAGGCGTGTTGGCAGAACCAGCAGGGGTGCTGACAGATCCGGTAGGAACAGGGTAGTTGAAGTCTGAGTTGCCGCCAGAGACAGCGGCAGTGGTCTGCGTAGTATCTGAAGGAGCGGGTGTAGCTTGTTGCTGACCCTTGGTGCAGGTGGTGCTTGAGCCGTTGGAAGCACTGTTGCCGCTGCCGGCGGTGGCGGTAGCAGAGGGTGCAGCAAAGCCAGACTCGAGAGGTGCGCCGGAGCCTGTAGCTGATGCGGATGCATCAAGAACAGCAGTGTTCTGAGGGGCGCCGTCCTTGTTGCCTGCACCAACAACTTCAATCGACTCAAAGGAACCGGACTTGTCCTTCCAGTGGTATTCAGTACCTGGCGAGTAGTTGATGACCTTGATGCTAGCAACGGTCATCTTGAAGGGTGCTTTGCTGTAATCGACCTCGCCGCCAGCCCACTGGCGGGTACCCTCGTTCTCAGAATCACCACCAGGCCAGTTACCAAGGCGAACATTGCAGGGAGTCTGAGGGAAGTTCTTGCCGCCGTTGGCATCGGCGTAGTTGAGGGTGCGCATGGGCTTGTTGTCGATGATCCAGGTAAGAGACTCTGATGTCCAGTTCAGAGCGTAGGTGTGGAACTCGTTTTGAGTGCTGGAAACGTCGGCCTCAACCATACGGTCGTAGGTTGTCGTATTGCTAGAATCACATGTCAGATCAGTGCACATCCTCCATGAAGCTCCAAACTCACCCCTTCCCAAAATAATTCATCTGCGTCTTGGTGTCGACACCGCCAATCCACTCCCAGTCGACCTCGTCAAGGTTGTCAGACTGAAGGACAATTGACGAAATTATACCTTGACCGGGGGCAGCCTTCATCTTGACCTCAACATATCCGAAATGCAGGTAAGCCTCGGAGCCGATGGTGGGAGCATCGCCTTTCTTTGCAACACTGAACTCAGCACCCTCAGCACTGTAGGTGAGGCTTCCAGCAGTCTGTTTCCAGCCCTTGATGGCATCCTTGCCAGCCGTGAAGTCAGTCTCCCATGTCTGGGGCATGGCTGGGTCGTTCGGGCACTCTTTCTCCGTGGGGTTGCAATCGGTGAAAGTCTGCGCGGTGGCCAGAGCGGCCAGGGCGCTGGCAGCAGCGTAGGATGTGAAACGCATGTTTTTGCTTGTTTTTGTCGAAACCAAGAGTTGAAAGACAAGTGTTTGGTTCTTGTGGAAAGTACTCTTCACAGAAGATCTAATGGTATGTTGTCGCTAGCGGATGAATCGGGAATCAATTGCAAGTTGCAGCGTGAATGAATGAACTGCTCAAGATAGAGCTTTGTCGAGGCGAATATAATGAGTGAGGTCGACCAGCGTCCACAGAGCGATTGAAGGGAGCGTGGTATAAGAGGACGCGAAAATGCACAAAAGTTGAAGGTTGGGACAAGAATGAGGTCTGAGTGCTGGAGGAGCACCGAGTATTAAAAGCCGGCATCCGTAGTCAACGCAATCTCCGCTTGAAGTCATGGTCAAAGCCATGTCGCCTCTCGTGTCCGCTCATGCGGTCTCCTGTTTAGAAGCTGGGCACAGCCAACTGGTCAATCGTTGCGCTCCTTCGCTCTCGTCTGGAGTTCCATGAAACAATTGTGGAGACTAGGGTGTGTCAGAACTGCCAGACGCTGGCTCCAGCCTATCACAACGCGTATATGCCTAGACCTAACATCGCAGAAAACATCTGCGGCAGCCACAGACCCTGCATTTCGCCGCACTGCTGCCCCTTGATGGCGATGCACCGGGCCCGTGAGGCGGTGCTGTGGAGGACCGTTGGTACGAAGGGCTGACGATGTGACCCCGTGGTGGGCAGTGCTGGTTCCCGGATGAAGGTCATAGTTATACATAGTACCTAGCGTGTTACTGACCTCAGATCGATACTGAGCCTTGAGCAGATAGACAACGCGAGCTGCACTCGCGGATAAAAAGCGGGTACATACTATGTACAGGCTCGGCGATGATGTCGACGTTTGCTTCAATCTCTTTATTGCGATGCGCACTGTCACGCACACTGTACCTGATTGTTTTTACGCTGCGCGTTGATCCCAGACGACATCCTAGCCGGTGATGAAATGATCTGCTAGCTGTGAAGATCCCGTGGTCACACAGGAGCTCCTGGATGATGTGCGAGGTTGCACTCGCTGATGCCGAACACCTGCAGTTCTTGGTCCAAGCAGTTTTCCAACATCAATTAAGTCTCAACGCGACCGCGATTGTGAGGCAAGTAAGGGAACTACTTGTGGAATATATCGTGAATCGTGTAACGGTTGTCCTTGTGGCAGGTGCCGACATGCCGAAGGACGCCGTGGCCCGCTCACCGTTCCCCCGGATTTGGCACCATAGCACAACGCCAACAACATCAACATTTTTCCGAACGCTTCGAATGGACGCAGACTGTAGAACGTCTCTTGATGACCCAAAATGAAATGTCTTGTGAAGTCCGTCCACGCCCTTCCCTTCGGACTTGGTCATCCTTGTTTGTTAGTCCGACCATATTCTTGCCTTCTATATCTCGTTAGCCTGCCTCATGTCGACACTCCGCTAGCAGCACCTCGTACAGTGTGCGTGCGTCGGTCCATTTCGGTCACACATCTTTCTAAGCCTTAGTGGCAAGCTGATGTGCGCTCTGTTGCGAGGCAGTATGTTGATGCGGGTCTGATTCTTGATTTAAATGGGCGTGAACAACCAACACATCTCTGCCCACCAGCACCAAGCACACAGGACGGGCTGGTTGAAGGAAAGTTTGTGATGAGTGAGAGGTGCTTTTTACAGTTGGGAATCGTGGTTGAATAGTCTTAGTCTTGACGTTGTAGTTTACAGCATGATACATGGTGAGGCAAACCTGGGCTAACGCTAGCCAATACTCAAAGCATGTTCTTCCTCCACGCGCGCGTGCCCAACCGCTCAATCTCGGGCACTTCGACTGGCCCTCGAACCTCATCGTCTTCGAGCGCCTCGACGACAGCCTCACCAACCAGATCGGCCTTCAACGGCTTGATGCCCCCAGCGCCCATCAGCCACGTCAGTCTCCCGCCCACAGCGCTGTTGACCATGCTCGCAACGGCGCCTCCAGCAGCAATAGGCAGTGTGAAGGTGCGGCTGGAATCGTACAGGAAGGGGGCGCGGATGAAGATGGATCGCATGGTAGGGAATGTTGAGGAGATGATGGACTCAGCCTCGCGTTTTGTGGTGATGTAGCGTTTGGGTAGAATGGGTGTGCCGGCTGCGGCGGAAATGTAGAGGAAGGTAGGGACGTTTTGCTTGGAGGCTTCCTGGGCTAGACTGACTGCAGTATCGCGGTTCATGACTTCGTAGGTGAGCTGGCCGTCTGACTCCATGGGGCGTAGTGTCTCGCCGTCCTTGCGGCCAAGCGGGTTCTGGGTGCCGGCCTTGGTCGCTGAGAAAGCCCTCTTTAGTCCAGACAGGGGAGATTCGCGGCCGCTGACGACGCCCTTATAGTCTGCCTCGAGCAGGATGCCCATGGTGTGGATGACCGCATCGGCGGACTCGAGATGCGCGTTGTATGAGGAAGGGTCGAGGATGTCGCCTTTGGCCCACGTCACCTTTGTGGACCACGGGGGAGCGTCGGGCGAGGACGTGACCGAGGACCAGTGCGGCGTGCCAGAGCGAGAGACGGAGACGACGGACCAGCCGCGGTGAGCGGCAGCGCGGCAGATGCGGCTTCCTGGAGCGTGTCAGTGAAGCTGGAGGTATGCAGGCTGCCATGCTACCCTTCACATGCACATACCCAGGAAGCCGTTCCCTCCGCACACAACCAGCTTCTTCTGTGCTGCAGACGCCATAGGTGTTATGGGTGTCGTATGGAGTGAGCCAATTGAGAGAATGAGGAAGTTGGGAGCAGAATGCGAGTGGTGATATCATTCGACACAACGGAGCTCCACAGGGCTAGGGCTGACAGGGATTTGCGGCCGCTACTGGGCACCACCGAGCAACGGGCCACACCCATACCACACCACTCCTGCATACTTCTATACACTTCTGCATACTTCTATACACACCAGCACACTTCTATACACCACAACCACAAACTATAATGCCTGCGCCGGCATCCAACAAGCGCGTCAAGGTGCGTCCCCCGTCGCTGCCAGTCTACAGTCAACACCCGCTCACATCGCGCAGAACAAGCGCATCTCGCGCAACATAAGTACGGCCCCCTCCTCCAACATGCCTCCGTCCCCCACTCACCCCCGCAGTAATCGGCTCCGAGGCCTGGGCGCTTCCCCCACTGGGCCACCCCGACCGCCCCAAAGGCATCCCTGAAGACCACACCAAGCGCTGGACTGTCTACGTGCGCCAGCCAGACGGCGACCCTTCCCTCACCACCTGGCTCAACAAAGTCCAATTCAAAATCTTCAACACGTACGAGAACCCGCTACGAACCTGCGACAGCCCGCCCTTTGAGGTCACGGAAACAGGCTGGGGCGGGTTCAGCATCGATATTCGCCTGCACTTTGCTCCCGTCAGCGGCGAGAAGGCGCAGTACAGACAGCACTTCTTGCAGCTTGAAAAGTACGGTTCCGAGGAGCAGCAAGCCCAGCAAGAGCGGACAGGCTGCGTGCGGAGTGAGTTCCTCGAAGTGGTGCATTTCAACGAACCCACCGAGGCCTTGTTCGACGCCCTGACCGCCGAAGATCAGTGGGCGCACCTCATTCCCAGCAAGTCGTCGAGTGGCAGCAAGAAAGCCAGCCTTGGCGCCAACGGCCGCTTGAAGCGCGGGCTGCCCAACGGCGAGCGCAGTGCCCAGCTTCCTGAGAAAGGTGGCGACGATGTGCCTTTCAGCCAGGAGCATGAGCAAGGCCTGATTGACAGTCTGATGAACAAGATTGCCCAAGTCGATCGGGAGTTGGAGAAAGAGACGGCACGAAGGGAGAAGACAGAGAATACCCTTAAAGCGCTGAGAGAAGAACTGGGCCACGAGGCCGCACAACAGGCAGCACAGCAAGCCTCAGGAGACCGGAGTCGCAGACGGTGAGACACAGATACAATCCACCACTTGCTTACAGAGCATCAGCTGTCTGCTTCTTACAAGTGCACCATCGTCACGGCGGTATGTATAGTAAGCGCGACAGTACGCAAGCACATCCCAGCTACGGAACAACCTCATCGAAGAGTCCTGCCTTCTCGTCGGACCCATCCCTAGCAATTGGTCGACTCCTCTGCTATTGCGGCCCATCAAGACGATGCGCAGATAAGCTTGGAAGACGAAGGTCCGTAGATGAACGGGCAAGCTAGACGAGTAGGCGAATCTACCGTCTGCGACTAGTGCTGGCTTGAAGTATATTATGAACGAAATCTAACAACTTCAGTTGCATAGGCAAGGCGCCTTCGTCAAGTCTAGTATAACGGCACCATTGAGGATAATCACTATCTCGACTGCTGGCTCGTTGTACGGCTGCAAGGGCTGACTGAGTTTCTGAAATCCATAGCTATCGTCAGTATCACGGCTTCACCAAGAACATGCACGCGGCTTCACTTTCAAATACCATCCCTAGGTGTCAACGCACAGACTTCTACACGAATTTGCCTTTGTCCCCCTCGCCCTCTTCCTCGCTTTCCTCGTCACAATCTTCGTCTCGCATGCTCCAAAACAAGATCCACGTCACTGCTCTGCTGCGCAACCCGTGCTCAAAGGCTACACACGGTCTTACATCACGTAATTGCTATGCTTTCTGGTATCTAAGGCTTTTCTACTTTTTCCTCGAGCTGGAGCTGACCATTTTCTTCTTGAGATGCTTGGGCATCTTCTCTTTCCTCTTTTCTTGCTTCTCCGCCTTGATGGCTTTCTTGTGCGCCGCCTTCTCCTCCTTGTCCATGTTCTTTTTCCCCCTCGATGGACCCTTGTCGAATATGCTCTGGTCCACTTCACTCCCGTCTGATTCATCTGAAGACTCCAGGTCAACGCCTCCCTCGCCCGACTCGCCCGCTTCTGCCTCGTAGTCCCTGACTACTTTGTTGGCAAGCAGCTCTTGGTATGGTAGTGTGGATGCTTCGCCAGCGTTGACGAGTGCGGCGTCGCGCTCAATGTCGTAGACTTGGTCGAGGGTCTGAGGAATGTATTGGTTGCGGAACACGTCATCGTTTTCCTCCTCCTTTTTCTTCTCTTCTTCGGTTTGTGGCTCCCTCTTCATCACTTCACGGACATTGCTGAAGATGGCCTCTATGTCCTTGACCTCTTTTTCTCCCTTTTCTCCGGTAATGAAAGCGAACGCCCTTCGCTCGCTGAGCACCTCGACGTTCCGGCTGCGATAGAAGTCTGATACGTTCTTCACGTCCATACGCAGGAACTCCAGGGATCTTGGATGGTCGTGCTCGACCGCCTGTGATACGTCGATCATCCACTGTCGCCCCTCGTGGTAAAGCACGTTGTACTCGCTCAAATCGGCATGCACAAGGCGACATGTATGGTACAAGATACGCATGTAGGCCAGCATCTCGATGTACAGATCCGTCCATTTGGCATCCTCCTCTTCGCTTGTCAAGCCATCGAATCGCACATCCTTCAATCGCGGCGCGGGCTTGCCCTTGCGGTCACCCACAAAGCCCATGACGAGTACGTGTGTGCGCAGAGCAATGGGCTCAGGCGAGGGGATGCCAGCATCGTGGATGCGCGCAAGGTTTCGGCGCTCTTTATCCGCCCAAAGCTTGACCATGGCTCTGTTGTTACTTTTGCTATACCCCTGGCGGAAACGAAACTCGCCCTCGACATACTTGGCGCGATCCTTGAAGACAAGGATTGATGTCTTGTAGACTTTGACTGCGCGGTGCGTCTGCTCGCCGTCCTCGGCGGACTCGCTGATGGCGTGGTACACGTTGGCTTCCTTGCCGGTGGAGATGACGCCGTGCAGTTCGCTGATTGTGTCGCGGTTGATGAGCTGGAGGAGGATCATCTGAGTTCTCCTGTCCAGCACTTGCTCGGTGGTGGCGCGGTCCGCTTTGTCCTTGTCGCGTGCACTGCCGCCTGTTGCTCCACTGAACCTCGAGTCGAGGCGGATCTTGCTGGCATGCTTGGAGAGAGAGGCGACTTGGTCGTCAAGCGAAAGATTTGTGTTCGCAGAGGGCTTTTGTGGGTTGTTCTTCGGCTTGTAATCGGCGGGTACCGAGGGGTCGTTGAGCTTGCGCTGCCTGTTGTACGTCTTTGTGAAATCGCTCGGGTTGCCGGATTCGACGAGCTCGGGTGCATCTTCGTCGTCTGAATCGAAGAGGTCGTCAATGTCATCGTCGTTCTCGTCGACAGGTTCATCGGCTTGTGGTATTTGAGGCACCTGAATTTCGTCGGACGGCTGCTGCGGCTGCGCATCTTCGTGTGTGATTGCCATGTTGAGTGGTTCGAGTGTAACAGTCCAAAACGAGCGTCGTTCCAGTGCTCAGTCGGTGCACTACACTTTCTACACGCAACGTTATTCTGCGAAGGAGGGGCAAATTGTAGCGGAGGGGTAAATTGCAACGAACATAAAAGTTCATGTTCGCGTCACAAAATCCTTATCAGCCTATCAGCACCGCACAGACCAGTGTCAACTTTGGTGCATCGAGCCCTTCATATTTTAGAACAAACAGCGGACAATAAGGAACTATAAAAGCTAGCGAACATAACGCTATGTCACTACTACAACATTTAAAATAAGTCAAGTTTCAGTTAGAAAACTCTTCACACAAAGGCAAGTGTATACTATATGTTAAAGCTAATATTCTAGCGTGGTTTTATGTTTTGAATTGTGACAGTGGTTTTCTTGAAAGTCGCTTATTTGAAAACATGAAAGCGGGCTTGAGCTGAATCTGCCAATTCACTTGCATTACCTGATTAGGCTAGATAAAACTCTTCTACAGCAGCAATGCAATGCCATAATTAAATGTTGATCTGATTACCACCGCCTGCCTCAGTTTCCCCATCATTCCGTTTGCATAACAGGCATTTGATCAGATTTGTCAACAATCAAGTCGACTTAATTAACTTAATTAACTTGATTGCAAATTTGCAAGTTAATTAAATTAAGTTGCTTAGCTTAAATTTGCAAGCAAACAAGTACGTAGGGTCTAAAAAACTTAATAAACTTAACTTGTTTGTTACCCCTGTAAGGGGAGGTAAAAAAGCAAAAAAGGAGAGCGCTTCTAGAGGAAATTAAACTAGGGGCCTCTTACTTAATTGCTAAGTAAGCAAAACACGTTAGACTGCGTGTCTTAACTATTGTATTAAGCAAGTTAATTAAGTTGCAAGTTACTACTTTAGATAACTAATTAAGCAAATTAAGTTTAATATATTTAACAATTTAACAAGTTAAGTTAAGTCTTACCTCCTAACTTAATTAGCTTAATTTACTATAGTAAGTAGGTTAGGTTTTTTTAACCTGCATAAATTAGATTTTTTTCCTAGATTTTAGATAGGCATATACCTAAAAAATGTAGGTAAAAAATATACTAAATATATAGGTATTTAAAATACGCAAAGTATAGGTTTTATTCTTAGAGCAAAAACAGGTTTTATATCATAAGTATTTTTTATAGCTAATTTACATGTTTGTAAAAACTTATAACGTATTTAACAGGTAAGTTAGCTACACAGGCAAGTTAGCTACTCTGCTAAGACTACACTAACATTCTACCTTATAACGCAATAACTTAATAATAATATAAACCTACGCCCTTAAAAGAGGCTGTAATACAGCTTGCGCTTTAGGTACTTAAACAAGACGCAAACCTTACTATACAACGCGCTGCAGCTATATACAACGCGCCTTGCAGCACACTACGCAATTAATACACAGGACAACCTGTATAAGCTAATTATACACTAAGTTAACAGAATATAGATTAGACTAAGAAGAATGTAATTACTAAGTATATTCTTAAGCTAGATGCACAAGGATTTACCCCTTAGCTAGCTACTGTAGCTAATATAGCTAATTCTTTGCATACTAAGCGCAATATAGGCTATGTTAGTATAAACTAGCCTAATATATTTATTAAGCGCTGCTCTAACCTTAAAGTAAAGTTTAATTGCAAGTATAACTACAAGAGAGCCCTTTATAAGGATCTAGAGATTATATAAGGCTAGTTTAGGCTTATAGCAAATGTTAAAGCTAAGTATAGCATCTAGAATAATAACACGTACAACTTTAATAAGACAGGCTTTATAATAGGCTAGATATCTGTAGAAGCAGTTATTATAGGTTTAGAGCGTTAAGGACAGCTAAAGGCAGTGCAGTAGAGTAATTAAAAGTAGATAATAGTTATACAGAGCATTAATAGCATAGAGTAGGCTATTCTACTCTTTATTATCTTTAAAGGCTGTAACTACCTCTCTGCCTAGTACAAAGAAGACAACCTGCCCTATAACTAGGTTATTAGAGTCTCTAAGAACAGATAGACTACTAATAAGCTTAGTCTAGACTAGTTAAAGTACTTTAATGCCTATATAAAGACACGCACTTAAGAAGTGCACTAGCTACTTCTTATTAATAGCTATAAGAGCTACAACTCCCTTAACTTCTAATAATACTATAAGGAAGTAAACATTATTACACTATGTATGCCTCTACACTTATCTTACCTCTTATAACTACTAGATATAGGTTGTTTTGCTCTTCTAAAGAAGGCATATAGGCGCTAAGCTAAGAATCTTATACGCAACTACATTACTTATATTACTAAAACTAAGTTCCTACTATACTTTATAGACGCCTATAAGGAGATATTTACTTCTAGTAATATCTAAGGAGGCTTCTAAGGCGCTAGAATAGTCCCCTTTAACCTAGAACAGGTTATAATAGGTCTTAATATCTGCCTACATACTCTACTACTACCTACTATAGAAGATAAGCTCTAGCAGTTCTAAACTCTAAGTACTACCCTGCAATTAGAGTCGCAATTAACGCTAGTTTAAGAGAGAATTTAAAGGCATGTAAGCAGCTTACTAACTTTAAAAGTTAAGGCCTTTAAAAAGCTTACTAAAGGCGCAGCTATAGTAGCGTATAAGCTAGTGTTAGCTTAAAGAGAGATTACTAGGCTTTAAGCAGCAAATAAGGCTGCTATGCAACGTAAATTGCATAAAAGAAAGCAGTTGCAGCAGGAGGGAGTCCTAACAGCTAAGGAAGGCCTTTAATTAACTACTCTAACTAAGGTTAGGGCGCGTAGTAATAGTAAGAAGGCAAGAAAGCAAGTACGTGTTAAAGGAAGTAAGGTAACCTAAAGACGCTGTAAAAAGTGCTACAATGTAGGGTATAACTCGCGTACGTGTAAAAAGCCTAAAGAAGGTGTTACTAAATAATATTATATACTATACTACTATAAACAATGCTAATATAGGCTAATGCAAGCTATAATAGGGTAGAATGTTAGTGTAGTCTTAGCAGAGTAGCCGACTCGCCTGTGTAGCCGACTTACCCGTTAAATACGTTATAGAAAATATGTTTTCTATACTATATACAGTTACTTATTTAGTCTAGCTAGAAAAGATAGGTCTTAAGTAGAACTGTAATAGTTAAAAAGTAGACTAAGAACTATTTATAACTCTAACTATGTTTTTTAAATCTATCTCTTTAATACTTTAAGTATTTAGGTTTATTAGAGAATAGGATATAACAGCTTTAAGTATAATTTTTAAAGGCCTTACTATATAAGTAGATATTAAAACTACAGGAAAACAAACTAAGAACTATTAGTAACTTTAAATATATTTTTTAAATCTGTCTCTTTAATACTTTAAGTATTTAGGTTTGTTAGAGAATAGAATATAACAGCTTTAGTATAACTTTTTAAAGCTTTACTAGATCTTTTAAACTAGTTTTAGCAGTTTAAAGAGGTAGAAGCAAGATACTATATATACTCTATAGACCTAGTTTTAAAGAGTTTTAAGCTGCTTAAAGAGTAGAAGTAAGATACTATATACTCTAAGTAAAGCTAATTTTAAACTATTTTTAATAGTTTAAAGAGGTAGAAGTAAGGTGCTATAAGAGAGTTTAATGTGTAATTTATAGCAGAGTAAGGCACTATCTGCCTTTAGTATGTAGATTTTAGAAGAGTAAGGTACTATAAAGCTTAAGTGCTTAGGTTTTAAAGGACTTTAAGCTAGTTAAAGAGGTAGAAGCAAGGTACTATATTCTTTAAGTGTATGTGTTTTAGAGAATTTTATACAGCTTAAAGCGTTAGAAACATATTTCTCCTCTAGTCTTAATAAGAGTTTAGACTATTAACTTTAGTAGAAAAGGTCTTTTAGTATAAATAGGTTTAAATATAATTTTAGTCTTTTTTTAGTGTTCTAATAGAGGAGAAACTATACTTATAAAGTACTAGATTTCTATTTTTAGTCTAGGCTAAAGAGTAGTAACTAAAATTAGGTTTTGCTTTAAAAACTCTATATAAAGGTAAACAGAAGCTATAAAGGCAAACTTCTAAAGAAGGCTATATATGTTAAGGTTTTAGATACTAGCTTAGTTAGCTCTAAATACTTTAGCAGAGTAGAAACAGCAATATTTTATAGATAGACTTTTCTTTTAGTCTAAAGTTTTTATTAGACAACAGTAACAGCAGTATATTATAGTTATTACTAACCTTTTATATTATATAGAGGTTTTAATAGAAAGAAGCTAGTAGGATTAATAAATATAATGCCCTTTATAATGTTTTAATCTAGAGAGAGTTAGCTATTTTATATCTGTATGTTCTTTTTAGTTAGTTTTAGAAATAAAGATAAATAACCTAATATACACACTATTCTACACTCTTTTTTTACCTTTATATTACTAGAAATAGTAGCAGAGGTGTTTTAATATATAGAGAGTTAGCTATTATATATCTATATAACTATCTTAGTAGGCTTCCTAGATAAGAATAGAAGACCTAAGATATATAAACTTCTACTCTTCTTTTTTATTTTTGTGCTACTAGAAATAGTAGCAGAGAGCAAATATAATAGTGCTTAGAGTAGCAGGTTTCTATTATAGAAATTGTTTTAGTAGAGAGTATATTAGTCTAGTTCTGCTTTTTGTTTAGAATAAAGTATAGTAGTAGTAGCAGAGCTCTAGCTAGGGTTTAATTCTATAAGCCTACGCTAGTTAATTATCTAATAATATTTAGTTTTCTACTACTCTTATTTGCTATAATTTATTTAGTTTAGAAAGACACAATAAAGAGAGGTATACAGCAAAAAGCACTAACTAAAACAAGCCTAATCTCTCTGCCTGTAGCACTAAAATTGTAACATATGTATTGTAACAAAAGTTTATTAAGAACCTAGTAAACGCATCCTATGTAACGCTAGAGCTAGAGTAACTTAGTAAGTTAAACGTTAAGTAACTCCTAATAAATCTAAGAGTTAACAGCGTACCTTAGTAGGCAGATAAGACTTAACATCTACCTACTAGTTAGGGACTAGAATCTCTAGATTTGTAGGTTATTAGGTTAAGGGGTCAGCGTCTACTAACTGTAGGCAACGACCCCTTAACTAGAAAACACTAGCCTATTTTGTAAGAGGGGCCTAATAACCTAGCTATAAGACCTTAATTCTGCGCCTACAACATTGTACATATCTACCTCTTTAACTGCTCTAAGCAACATGTTATTTAAAAGAATTCCTAACAAGAGATACTAGCTTCCTTTATATGCCCTAAGCCCTAGAATAACGCTAAGACCTAGACTTCTCTAATACTAGCAGCGTAAAAGCATGCCCTAAGTATACCTGCTTAGTACTATTGCACCTATTAACAACGAGGCCCTACGTTATAAATGTAGCATTAATTATATACAACCTCTCCTTGTTAATAGTGTCCTCTGCTGCTAGTTTAACATTAATAAAGCAATAAGGGTATATATGTTTAGTTAGCGCGTCTTGTTAGCGCTTACTTTAACAACACTAGAGCAGGCTACCTAAGCTGCAAGACAGAACAGGACTATTCTAGGTATTCTTTTTACAGGCTCCTTTAAAGGAGTAGGTTTGCTAGTCTTTAGAGAAGTAGAAACTGCGCAAGGCATAGAGTAGCTTAGGTTGTTGCTTGTAAGGTAGTTAATAGTTAGTTATTAATAACAGAGTTGTTATAAGTGTAAATAAATAGCACTGCTGTAAGTCTAGAGTCTGTAGAATAATAATAAATAGACGTTGTTGTTTAGAAGAATTAACTAGAGAGTGTAAGGCAATACTGTTGCTGTAATCGCTGTCGTTTGTAGCACTGTTGCAAATGTATTAGATAAGTTTCCTCCTAAAATCTAGCTACAAAATCGAGACACAAAACGGCCGAGGGCCGGACCTTATTTGCTATAAGTAGTAATAATCCTTACTAAGTTAATAATATTACCTATAAGTATCTATAAGAAGTTGTTAGTGCCCTGCTAGTAGGTAAATAGAGCACTAAATCTAAGTATTTTACGTAGTGTAGCTAGCAGGCGCTGTCTGTTAGAGTAACGCTTTCTTATTAGTAATATAGTTAGCTTTCTAGCATATACCTACCTGCTGCTGTTAGCAGGATCTAGGAGGAAGTAAATAATAACTATAAAATACAGATTGCCTTACTCTTATGCTGTTTCTAGGAATGCATTGCATATATATATAATATAAGCTCTATGCTGCTAGTAAAAGGTTCTCTTCTTACTTTTAATAGTAGTAATAAGATTATTGTTACTTAGACAGTATATAGCATACACAACTATATTGCTAGGTAATATAGTAGTATATTCCTGCTAACATTCTGCTACAGATCTTTAGAGCTAAGCCTGCTATTCTTAAGAAAGTAGCTTGCCTATTAGGTATAGAAGGCTAATCTTACTCTAGTTAAAGAGATCTGTATTATTAGTTAGCACTTATACATGCTATATAAAGTTTATATAGTAGACATATTTAAGAGTAATAAGGTTAATCTAGACACTTTAATACTTCTATAAGGAAGACAAAGTAATTATCCTAAAGGATTATATAAACCTCTTTATTATATACTGCTAGTAGTATATTAGTAACCTAAAATCTATAATATAGTTTGTAATATGCAAAAAGAAGTAGACTTAGATTATGCACGCCTATAGCTAGTTTAGGTTGTTATTATAATATATATACTTATACTACTAGATAAACTCTATATAAATACACCTTATCTTGTTAATATTAGTAGTGCTATAGCTCTACTATTAAGCTAGGTAAAGAAGCTCTCTATATTGCAGAAAGTTTTTAGCGTATATAGGCAGCAGAGATTTATATATAGTAGGCGCGCTATAGCACTAAAAAAAGAATAGCTAGTTAGCAGATATAAACGTCTTATATTGTAATGTAGGTTAAAGCGCTTAATATATATATATTAGAATATTCTCTTTAGAGTCTTTAATACCTTTATTAATAGAAATCTAGTAGGACTTAATAATACTGTGCACTATAATACCTCTGCTCTTTAACTTTATATCTTAGAGATTATATAAGTAACTAGGTATAGTTATATATATATAGTGTATAATATTAATAGGAAAACTGTAAGAGAAGTATATAGTAGGTATATCTAAAAGTATAGATCTGTGTGTAATGCTATTATCTTACTAGAGCTTCTTATAGGCAGCCTAAGTAGTAGTATATTATAGTAATATTACCTATCTTATTACTTATAAGAGATTAGGTTGTAGGCTTAAGTAAATAGTGTTTCTGTTTAGATAGTAGTACTTCTTATTATAGAGTATACTAATATAACTACATATATAGCACTCTACTTTAGATTTACCTAGTAATTTTATACCTATAATGTCTGTAATAGCTAGGCTGTTGCCTATATATATATTAGATATGTCTTATACAGTACAAAGTACTAAATACTAGTAACTAGAATAATATATACTTTAAGAGTAAAACGCTGCTCTAAGTGCGCATTCTATATATAAGGGATGCTAGTTTATAGATTTTAAAGCTCTTATAGTAAGAAGTATAACTAAGTGTTAATCCTACTTGCTGTAAAAGACTGCAGAATAAGTAAGAAGGTAAGTAAGTTCTATTCTTTGTTATAGATACTAGGATATAGGTTAAGATTAAATAATATAACTAGTGTAAGCTTAAGTCTATATAGTTAGTTCTTTACTAAGCCTATGCTATTAAAGGATAGGTATAATGCTAGGTTGTATATATTGTTTAAATAGCTCTAAGAGTAGTGTATGCAAAACTACGCCTTATTAAAGACATCTCTAATATCTGTAGGTAGATTATCTGTTACAAATTCCTTCTTATAAACGTAGAGCTGTTTTACTTAATCTTTATCTATATACTAGATAAGTAATTAAGGTATTAGGAGTATATACTGCTATTGTCTTATAGCCTTATTTATGCTGTTAAAGTAACGTCTGCTTTTGCATTTTAGACAGAATACTTTCTAAGTGTAGTTGCTAGTAAACGTAATACACCTATTAGGGTATATATAGTAGTACTCTAGCTAAAGCTTATCTATAAATATTGTCTTAAGTTTATATTTAGCCTGTAATATAGAGTTGCTAATATTAATGTTATACTTCTTCTTAAGAACTTTCTTAATCCTTTTTATCTGCTCTTGTTCTAGACTCTAGTATATATTAATCTCCTCTATTAGTAGTTAGTAGTTCTAAGTGCCTTAAGATGTTAGACAAGAACTTAGCCTATAAGTAATAGTACGCACCTTGTTTATTTACTTCTTTAGACTTATAGTAATATTACGCCTATAGTAAAAGGATTAGATTATCTATATTAGAACTAGTACTAGTATCTAAATCTATTAAGATTAAAACTAAGTTATTATTTAGTAGTATTGTATTATCTCTCTCCTATATACGTAGTATTTCTATCTAGAGCTCTTTAGTAAGGAAGGAAATACTATAGTCTTAGCACTTCTTATAGTGCCTCCTATATACTGCTTTAGATACCTTATATTATGCCTTTAAGACATATAAGCATTAGTATATAACTATTCCTATACCTATTATATAGGGTGCAAGCAGTAGTAGAAGAGTAGTAATAATATTATGTCTAGTAGTACTATTATATCTGCAGCAAAGTATGCTGTAATATTAATGTATATATAATGTGTTGTAGTTTCTTAATGTATAGATACAACAGGAACTATATAAGTAGATAGCGTGCTGTTAGTAGTAGTAATAGTAGAAAGTCTATTAACTCTAGTAATTAGTTAGATTCTAGTATAAATTATAATAGGTAGAGGTAGTTAAGTTAACTAGGTAATTAACTGCTATTTAAGTGTATTCTAACTATTATTACTAGCTATTATCTTTACATATAGTACAGAAGTAGGTCTAAATAAGAGTTTAATTAGTGCAGAGAAATACAAAGAGTTAGAAGCTATAGTTAAGAACACTAGTAGAGTTACTGTATATAAATTTGTAGCAAGAATAGTAATTAACTAAGTAACTCTATTCTTTATCTAATTTAATATGCTAAAGATAAGTAAGACGCTTCTAAAAGTACCTATATATAGGCTGTATACTCTGCTCTAGTCTACTAAAGCTTTGTAACTAAGGTATAGCCTAGCGTTATCTTTCTTAAGTATAGTTAGGCTGTTAAACCCCTCTAACGTAATCTACTATCAAGTTAGCTACCCTATCGAGTTAGCTACCTAATACACCCCCCTATTACTCTACTCCTAATATCTTAACACTACTGCAACTAATTTTAATAAAAGGTAGATAGAATTAATTACCTAATACAGCTACACCTTTTGTGCAGGTTCTTTTATTATGCTCTAGCTTGCTGCATGTACTGCAGTAGGGAATACCCTAGCTGCTACTACTAGCTGCACGCCTCTCCTTACGCCTTACCTCCCCTGCTAGCACTACTGCGTCTCTCTAAGCTACTATATCCTCTGCTTCCTCCTGTATAAGGGTCCCCCCTCTCTGTATACGCTTCCTTTTTTAGCTTCTATGCTTAGCTGCAGCAGCGTTAGCAGCTTAAAGCTTAACAATCTTACTAGCTAAAATAGTTCTAGTATACACTAGCATTTCTGCACCTTTCTGTATCTGCTGCACTATAGTTACAAGCGCTGTTAGAGAGGACCTAGCGTAGGTTTAAATACAGTTCTTAATTAGCGTAGATTAGGCCTGTAATTTAAAGGCGTTGCTAGGGGTCCTAGGGTCCTAGAGGGTAGTAGGCAGTAGTAGTAACAGCGTTTAAGGCTTAATCTCTAGCTTTAATAGCACTGCTCCTAGGTCTAGAGGCACTAAACTAGTAGCTCTAAATCTAGCTTTAATGTTATCTAACAAGAAAACACCTTAGTATACTGCTAGAAACGCTGCTAGGAATGCTAGCTTGTTAATATAGTTAATATAGCTGTTTGCTAGGGCTCCTACTTCCTTCTTATACGCACGCTTTAGGGGAGAGAAGCACCTAACGTCTAGGGGTTATAGGATATAGAAGGCGTGCGCAGGTATATAGAGGGTAATAATGTTGTTCTCCTTGCAGATATCCTAGAATCTAATTAAGTTGTAGGACTTATAGCTATTAAGGATAAGCAGCTAATAACTACTAACTATATGCTAAGTAGTATACTTAATAAAGTGCTAAAGCTAGGCAATCCCTACTTTATTAGTAGTCTAGCTATTATTAGATACAGCAATCCTCTAGTCCTTAGAATTATTGTAATACTAGGCTTAGTTATAGTTCTTTCCTTTAAAGATAAAGAAAGGTAGGACAAGCTAGCTACCTGCACTAACAGCAGCAATTAGGGTAACCTACTTATAATTACTAGGTTAGCGTCTAATAGGGTTAAGACGAATCTCTACTGCAGTGACTACCTTAATAGACCCCCCTACGCCTATCTAGAACCTAGTCTTATTAAAGTTGTAGGTATCTTTATTAAGGATACTATACTTAGCTTTTACGCTAGCTACTAGCTTAAACTATAGCTTAATAATTGCAGGGTTGCTGCACAGGACCCTATAGTAGTCTCTAGGTTGTAATAGCTAAGATTTAATTTGTAGTTAACGTAAGATAAAGCATTCTACCTAGTTAATGCTAACACAGGTGCCGGCGCGTACAGCTAACAATTAATCAGCTATACTGCGTACTTTAGCGTAAGAGGGGGCAAATCCACATAGAGATAGGTCCCTTATACGTGTAACAAGACTCTCTTCTTTGCTCTTAGTAAGATTTAATTAGTTAGGGTAGGTATCGCGTTAGGAATGCATTCTAACGCGTCGGTTTGTTAGGGTACTCTAAGACACCCTGTACACTAAAGCAACGTGCCTAAGGCTTAGTAACGCGTTAGATTTAAGTAATTAGATAGTAAGGATTACCCTCTCTTTATAGGAAAGTGATCCTATATCTAGTTGTAGTTGCATTGTAGGTAGTTAAGAAGTTTAATAGGTCTTAGCATTAAGTAGCTAACTTAATAGGGTGGCTAACTTAATAGTAGATTACGTTAGTAATAACAGCACAACTCTAACTAGGTAGCTATTGCCTACTAAGTATAAGAGCTTATCCCTAACAAACAAAGTAGTAATAAAAGAGTTTACTAAGAATATAATCTATAGTTAGAATTAAACTAGCTAGGACTACCCTTAGTTCTACCTATTATTTAAAGAAATAGTAGACTTATTAGAAACCCTTGCTTTAATCTTCCTTAAATACAAATCTAATTATAGTAACCTATACCTTACTAAGGTTTACAGCAGTAATTATAGATTAGCTAGCTTTAAGGCAGTAGTAGTGTTACTCTAGTATAACACACATGTTAAAGTAAACAAGATTAAAGCAGTATGCAGCAATATCTGCCTTAGAAGGAACGCTATACTTTAAGCTCTTATTCTTTTCTAACTTAGAATATATGCTAAGAACTATATTACGCACTCTAATAATAAGAGGATAAGGTAGCTTATAAGTCTAAATAAGTTCAGCATCTATATTAAAGAGGACTAGGAAATAAGCACTAGTATTAGCCTTAGAAAACTCTTTAATAAGTATAAAGCCTAACTTAACACTAAACTAGTGTATCTGCGCTAGCTAGTTTAGAATAAGTACTTTCTAATACTGTTTATAAGAAGGCAGAGCTTTAAGTTAGATCTAGAGCTAAGAGAAGTTAATATGCATAGTTTCTTCTAGTAATGCATATCTAATAAGCAAAAAGAATAGTATAAACAATAGATAGTAGAGAGCATAGCTAAGAACGTTAGAATAGAAGAGTACTATTGCCTAATAAAGGAGGAATATAGTTTGCTAGTTAAAGTATTATAGGATATAGTATGCTTAGAATTGCTTAAACTATTAAAGTCTAAAGTATAAGAGCATTTATTTTCTAAAGCTTACTAATAGTTACACTAAATGCAGAGTGTGTATATAGAATCTAAGTAGAGGTATTTATAAGTTAACTAATTAAGTACTCTACGTATTGTTAGTATGTAAAAACATACAGATTTATTACTATCCTGCTACCTACTAAATAATAGCAACCTACAACCTACTAGTATTACACCTAATAGCAACCTATAACCTACTAGTAGTACCTCTAAGAGTCTTTAACTAATCTAATCTAAACTCTATAATATAATAGGTAAATATGCTCTAGCTATAAATTTAGTAGCATAGGTACTATACTATACTCTGCCTAGCTTATAATAAAGGTAAACACAACTTACTTGCTAACTACCTAGATAATAGAGCTTTGCTAGAGCAAAAACTTTCTCCTACTAATACTATAGCTACTAAGCCTATAATTACTAACTACACTGCTAAAAGCTGTATAGAGCTTTAACTCTAGCTAACAGAACTACTAGTATTATCTTGCTCTTTTCTATATAAGTCTATCTTCTAGAGGGTTACAACATATAAGCTTTAGTTAACATAGAGCAATAACAGTAAGGTTAGTTTAGTAGTATATTATAATTACTAAGAAGTATACCTGCTCTAAACTAATAAGTTATACTAACTATACCTAGATTCTTATAGACCTACTTATAACTTAACTGCGTGTAACTATACTAGGAAGTACTCCTAATTAGAACTAAAAAAGACTCTACTAAATACTATAGAACGCTTCTATATACACTGTTACCTAAAACTACGCTAGTTACCTAAGACCCTACTAGTTACTCTAGTTACTTAACACTAGGAAGTACTTCTAATTAGAACTAAAAAAGACTCTGCTAAACACTATAAAACACCTTAAAATACACTGTTTATTTAGCTAAGTTATTAGGGGAAGGCCTAGCGTATACGCCTATATAATTATAGTAATATAAATATTTCTATAACGTAATCCACCATCGAGTTGGCCACCCCATCGAGTTGGCCACTCAATGCCAAGACCCATCAAACTTCTCAACCACCTACAATGCAACCACAACCAGATATAGGATCACTTTCCTATGAAGAGAGGGTAATCCTCGCTATCCAATTACTTAAATCTGACGCGTCACTAAGCCTTAGGCACGTTGCTTCAGTGTACAGGGTGTCTCGGAGTACCCTGACGAACCGACGCGTTGGAATGCATTCCCGACGCGATACCCACCCCAACCGATCAAATCTCACCAAGAGCGAAGAGGAGAGTCTTGTTGCACGTATAAGGGACCTATCTCTTCGTGGATTTGCCCCCTCTTACGCTGAAGTACGCAGTATGGCTGATCAATTGTTGGCTGTACGCGCCGGCACCTGTGTCGGCATCAACTGGGTGGAACGCTTCATCTCACGTCAACCACAAATCAAATCTCAGCTATCACGACCTAGGGACTACCGTAGGGTCCTGTGCAGCAACCCTGCAATCATTGAGCCATGGTTTGAGCTGGTAGCCAGCGTGAAAGCCAAGTATGGTATCCTTAATGAAGATACCTACAACTTCGACGAGACTGGGTTCCAGATAGGCGTAGGGGGGTCTATCAAGGTGGTCACTGCAGCAGAGATTCGTCTCAACCCTATTGGACGCCAACCTGGTGATCGTGAGTGGGTTACCCTGATCGCTGCCGTCAGTGCAGGTGGCTGGCTCGTCCCACCTTTCTTCATCTTCAAAGGAAAGAACCACAACCAAGCCTGGTATCACAATAATCCTAAGGACTGGAGGATTGCTGTATCTGATAATGGCTGGACTACCAATGAAGTGGGGATTGCCTGGCTTCAGCACTTCATTAAGCATACCACTCAGCGTACAGTTGGTGGTCACCGGCTGCTTATCCTTGATGGCCATGAGTCCCACAACTCAATCAGATTCCAGGATATCTGCAAGGAGAACAACATTATTACCCTCTGTATGCCTGCGCACGCCTCCCATATCCTACAACCCCTGGACGTTGGGTGCTTCTCTCCCCTGAAGCGTGCGTACAAGAAGGAAGTAGGAGCCCTGGCAAACAGCCACATCAACCATATTAACAAGCTAGCATTCCTGGCAGCGTTTCTAGCAGTATACCAAGGTGTTTTCTCGTCAGATAACATCAAAGCTGGATTCAGAGCCACTGGTTTGGTGCCCCTGGACCTAGGAGCGGTGCTATCAAAGCTGGAGATCAAGCCTCGAACGCCGTCACCACCGCTGCCTACCACCCCCTAGGACCCCAGGACCCCTAGCAACGCCTTTGAATTACAGGCCCAATCTACGCTGATTAAGAACCGTATTTGAACCCACGCTGGGTCCTCTCCAACAGCGCTTGTAACCATGGTGCAGCAGATGCAGAAAGGTGCAGAAATGCTAGTGCACACTGGAACCATTTTAGCTAGTGAGATTGTCAAGCTTTAAGCTGCCAACGCTGCTGCAGCTGAGCGTAGAAGCCGAAAAAGGAAGCGTATACAGAGAGGGGGGACCCTTACGCAGGAGGAAGCAGAGGATATAGTAGCTCAGAGAGACGCAGTAGTGCTAGCAGGGGAGGTGAGGCGTAAGGAGAGGCGTGCAGCTAGTGGTAGCAGCCGGGGTATTCCCCACTGCAGTACATGCAGCGAGCTAGGGCACAACAAAAGAACCTGCACAAAAGGTGCAGCTGCATCAGGCGATTAATTCTATCTACTTTTCATCAAAATTGGTTGCGGTGGTGTTGAGATATCAGGGGTGGAGTAATGGGGGGGTGCATTGGGTGGCCAACTCGATGGGGTGGCCAACTCGATGGTGGATTACGTTATTACTACTATTTATACTAATATACACAGTACCTACTTAGTAATATTAATATAACAGTAACTTTAGCGCAGTATATAGAGGTAGCCTAGATGCTACCTAGGTTATTAAAGCACAACAGGCAACTAGGCGCCTTTAGTAGCAGGCTATTACTAGAGCAGTTAACTTTGTCTTCTACTTTAGGCAACGCTCTCTTAGGCTTAGATTTTGTACTTTAGTATATAGTACTATACTTACAGTTCTCTCTCTCTTATTATATATTAGCTATGTCTACTCTAGTTACACACTTCTTAGGTTTAAGATACTCTATAGTGTTTACTTCTAGTAATTATAGTAAGTTGTGCTCTATAGCTTATATTAGTTTATACCTAAACTACTTAGAGAGGCCTATTATATAATCTACACATATACTAAGTTATTAGTAGTCTAATAGAATATAAGTATAATAGCGCCTTATACTTAAGTTAAACTTAACTACTATAAGACTAGACCTAGACATTAGCTAGGTTAGAGCTATACACTTATTAGTAGTAAGAGTTAAAAGTATATATACACTTCTTAAGTTAAACCTATACTTAAACATTTAGGTACTGCAAGAATTATTACTAGGTATACTATTACTATTGCTAAGGTTTACCTCTAGTATTAGGTACTTAAGGTTTTGTAAGTTAAGATTAATACTATTACTCTAGATAGGCATATCTATAAGTAATAATTAGATTTAAGTTATACAGTAGATTAAGAGCAATCCTTAGGCTATATATAAGGAGCTAACTTCTAAGGGAATTTACTAGTAAAATACAAGATAGATTTAATAGAGGACAACCTCTAGAACAGAGGTTATAGAGTTTTTATAACTCTGTTTTAGACACGTTAGCTCTATAGCAGAGCTTTAGTCTATGCTAGAAAGCGCAAGCTAGAGTAATACTAAGGCAGTGTACGCTAAGAAGCTAGCACCTAGGCCTAGCCTGTTATAGTACCCCTCTACTTATCCTTTGTTTATTAGCGCGCGCCTTAGTTAAAACAACTCTATTGCCTACTCTCTACTTTCTGCATTCTCTGTTGTACTATATTTTAAGTCTGCGCGCCTTCCTCTTACAATTCTACTACTACCTAATTATTTAGTTACCCTGCTCTGCTTAATTTTAATAATAGCGCCTCCTAGATTACTAACTGCGTTGCGTTTGCTCTATAAGAAGGCGCTAGGCAAGCAAGTAAGTTACTCTATCTCTACCTGTAATATGCCTATTTACTAACTCTTTTACCTTGCCTAGGCCTGCAGCGCTGCTCCTGCAGATTCTGCTCCTTCTACTACTTGCTTAACTAAGAGGGCAAGGCTTATAGCAGAAGACGTTAAGCTAGAGGATAAGAAGATTAAGAAAGCCTTTAACAATGTTCCTGCTAACAATTAGTCTAGAGTTCTAGGTAAGTAGTCTCTGCGTACCTAACGCGCTAGCAGCTTTATAGATCCTAAGGTCTGTGTTAGCTGTATGTTGTCTAGACAGGTCTGCACCTTTACTACTAGCAGCTGCTTAACTAGCTACGCTCTCTGCATCCTTAGCTATTCTTGCTGCTATAAGGTAAGTTTCTACTTCTTATTTCTTAGTGTTCCCTTCTCTAGCTAACTGTCTGCTAGGCCCTGCGTAAGATATAGAAGACTCTAAATAAGTACTGCGTATTCTTGCAGTTTGCTAAGAGCAACTCTGTAAAGCTCCTGCAAGTTATTAAGCCTATCTAGGTAGACTTTAAGAAGCGTAAGGACCTTCTATGTTATACTAACCTTACGTTCTAGCCTAATGCCTGCTTGCCTACTACTAGTTATAAGACTAAGTAGTCTAAGTATAAGGCTAAGGTTAATAAGATTAAGGCCTATTCTTCTGCTGCTGTAGTCCTTATAGAGCGCACTGCTGTTGCTGCTAAGAAGGCTGTAGTCTAGATTAAGACTCTAGTAAGTTATTCCTTTCTTTTTGCACCTGTTTTCTAGAGTATTTACTAATTTCTTACTTAATATAGCTTACTATTAACTTAACGCTGCTTACGCGCTTTATCTACTTTAAGGCTAACCTCTGCACACGTCTTAAGATCTCCTCTACTGCTAGATATAAGAACTTTATCTAAATACTTGTTAAGGACGTTACTAACGCTGCTGTAGGTAATAAGGACAACAGTAGTAGTAGAGGTTCTGCTAAGGGCAGTGCTTAGGTCTTCTCTTATCTACAGCGTTTAGGATTTTCTTAGCTAGATAATACTTAGGCTTCTAGCTCTTTTTCTTTATAATAATATAGTCCTCTTCTAGAGTAGCCTATCCTTTAGAATAGACTAATACAACAAATAATCTCCCTAACTAACTAGTACTCCTCTTCTTACCTATACTTGTCTCTACTTCCTACTCCTCTCCTCCTTCCTCTATTAGGAGTAAGAAAGTTAGTTATGCCTTTCTAGGGGTTCTAATTAGAAGCCTAAGGGCAAGTTCCTATTCCTATCTCTCCTGTCCCTTGTTATAGACAGCTATCTGTCTAGGGCTTCTAGGTCCTTATAAACGTCTTCTCTTTCCTATATTTTGCTAACATAGCCTTCCTATTGTACTAGGTATTTACGTCTCTTACTCCCTCTTCTAGATCGTCTTTTCCTATAGATAGAGTTAACTTTCTATTCTTTAGAGGATGTACTATTATTGTTAGTAATAACTAGGGGGCTAGGCTAGGGTTTATTGTTTAATTATTCGTAAAGAGAGTCCTGTAGGCACAACTTAAGCTAGTTAACGTAGAAAACAGGATAGACTTTACTATTAACGTCTAGTTTAACATTATACAAGGAGATAACTTCTATAACTGTAAACTTTTAGTTCTTCTAGTCTAGTTTCCTGCTTACTTAGCTGTTTAAGAACTAGTTTCCTAGCTTTAGCTAGACTTTGTCCCTAACCTTTAGCTAGGGGGCTTCCCTTTAGTATATATTAGCTTACTGTTCTTATATCTGCTAAGCCTCTGCTATCTAGGCTTTAACAAAGTTAATTGTTTTAGCAAACTTCTACACTATACTTGCTACAGCTCTAGTAGGTTCTCTTGCGTATTAGTGCAACAACTCTGCTGTTAAGTCTAGGTCTATCTAGACTAGATCTACGTTGTAACTGTGCTAGAGGAAGAAAGGGCTAAACCCTATAGATATAGCTACTTGTCCTTTAATCGCAATCTAGGCTATAGGCACCTAAGCAGACTAATTATCCTAAGCCTAGTTAATATAGGCTCTTAAGTAGGCTTCTACTACAGAGTTTATACGTTTAGTACTTCTATCTGTTTAGAGGTAAAAGGCCGTAGAGAGTCTCTGTGTAATTTTTAGCAGTTAGCATATTATCTACTAGAAGTTACTAAGGAACTGCGTCCCTTAATTAGAGACAATTGCGTTAGGTAACTAGTAATAGGCTACTATATTAGATATAAAAGCATAGGTAACTGTCTTTACTAATAGGTCTAGTAGAGAGACTAGGATAATATTCTTAGAGAGTCTGTCTGTAACAACTATAAGGTTACAGTTACTCTTACTCTTAGGTAGGTCTGTTATAAAGTCTATAGAGATTTCCTTCTAAATCCTATTAGGTAAAGAGAGGAGTTTAAGGAGTCTCTGCTTTAGTTCTCTCTATAGCTTTATCCTTCTGCAGATGTTATAGTTCTCTACGTACTGTTATAAGGTAGTTAATATCTCTAGCTAGAAGTAGGCTTAGGAGAGGATTGCATATATGTTTCTCTGTCCTAGATAACCTGCAATTAGAGAATAATAGGCGTTATTAATAATCTTAGTTCTAAGAGCATTAGAGTTTAGAACCTATACTCTTCTATAGTAGTATAGTTAGTCTCTGTTATTTACAGAGCACTTAGAGAGGGAAACTTTAAGGTTAAGCTGTACAGGAAACTTCTAGGCTCCTAAAGAGATAGAAGACTTAGTAAGCTAGTAAGTCTTATTATTCTTAGCAGCGTTTTTCTAAAGTGTTTTAAATTCTTTAATGCTGTTATATAGTTTTAAGTTCCTAGCTAGAAGCGTCTCCTTACGCGTTTGTTCTAGTTTCTTATAGCAGTTCTCCTATAGCTTTTTGTTTAGAGAGGTTACAGAGAAGAGTTAGTCTACTCTACGTAGTTCTAAGGAGAAAACCTGTATATTATTAGCAGAGTTGTCTTCTAGGCTAGTCTTTACTACTTGCGTAAATAGTTTTAACAGTTAAAACTGTCTAGTCTTAGTTCTCTTATCTCCTGTAGATAGAGGGACGTTCTTCTCTTTTCTTAAGAGTGCATCTGCTTAGTTATTAACCTTACTAGGTCTGTAGGCAAAGGTAAGGTTAAACTAGCTAAGAAGGCTAGACTAACAGACGTGTCTTTTAGAAAGAAGTTAGGCCTTACAGAAGTACTCTAAGTTTTTGTAATTAGTAATAACTATAAATCCTTTTACTTATTTTAGCTCCGTGCTCTATTCTTAGAAGTATTTAATTACTATAAGTATTTCTTTGTTATAAATAGTGTAGTTTACTTCTGCCTTAGAATTCTTAGCTAAAAAGTATACTACTATACAGAGTACCTTGTCTTTTCTATATTAGGATAGTACTCCTCCTATTACCTATCCTAACGCGTTACACTCTAGTACTATCTCTAGGTCTAGGTTAAAGTTTGCAAGTGCTAGTTCTTTAGTAAATACAGCTTTTATAGCATTAAAAGTACGCTGCTAGGGTTCCCCCTACTTAAAGGTCGCGTTCTTTCCTGTTAAGCGAGTAAGAGGTTCTGCTATGCTAGAAAACTAGCTAATAAACTGTTAATAGAAGTTTACAAACCCTAAGAAGCTCCGGATTCCTTTCACTGTCTTTAGAGGTTTCTATAACTTTATAGCAGTAACCTTAGCAGAGTCTATCTAGATACTCTTACTAGCCTTAATAATAAATCCTAAATACTTAGTGCTCTTAACAGAAAACTCGCTCTTTCCTACGTTAAGGTGCAACTCTGCAGCTCCTAGCTTCTAGACAATTTCCTTAACCTTAGCCTTATGCTCCTCTTAGGTGCTGCTAGAGTAGATTAACACATTATCTACGTAAGCAGAGCACTATTCGTCTAAGTACTTTCTTAAGACCTAGTTAATATACTGCTAGAACATACTTAGGGCGTTAGCTAACCTAAATAGCGTTACTAGCTACTTGTAGAGTCTAAATCTTGTCTAGAAGGCTGTCTTCTATTTATCCCTCTTAGCAATCCTAATCTTATAGAAGGCCTAGATAACGTCTACCTTAGTAAACTATATTGCTTTTAAGATCTGTAAGAGAGTCTTATAGATTAGAGGCAGTAGGTACTAGTCCTTCTTAGTAATCGTATTTAGTGCCTAATAATTAACACAGAACTAGAGACCTCTACTAGGTTTCTTAATAAATAGCACTAGGGCAGAAGTACTAGACTTGCTAACTTAGATAAAGCTCTTATCTAAGTAGCTAGTAAGTTGCTGTTAGAGCACTAGGAGCTCCTTACAGGACATGTTGTATAGTAGTCTCTATAGTACTATTACAGGTTTCCTATCTTGCTTAATTAGCTTAATAGCATAATCTATGTTAGGTCTGTAGTAAGGTGCTAGATTATCTGCTTTCTTCTTTATAAACGTTCTAAACTTATCTTTTAGGAACTCTAGGAGAAGGTCTTAAAGATCTGTTAGCTCCTTCTTCTTTAAGGCCTTCTAGATATCTGCTATTAATATAGAGAATAGCTCTATATTCCGGTCTGTCTTAGACCTCTTTCTTAGCGCCTAATACAGCTCTAGGCTAACAGGCTTAGGCAGTTAGTTAGGACAGGCGCCCTCTCTGCTTCTAACTTGCGTCTGTAAGGAGTAGATAAATAATAATTTCTTAGCTAGTGCTATAGTAACCTTATTCTTGTCTATCTATAGTCTCCCTAGGATAAGGTTGTACTCTCTTTCTCTGTCTAGCACATATACCTAGAGGGTCTCTCTGTAGCTATCTATGTTAATCTTTATTCTTACAATATTAGTTACCTAGGTTACTTTTCTAGCTATGCTTAATACCTTACGTCTATATATAGAAGTACGTTAGAAGTTGTTTTATAATGCAAACTTAGAGAAGACTATGCTGTATATTAAACACCTAGTATTAATTAATGTATATGCTACAGTATCGTCTTGTACTATTATATGCAGTAATATAGGCTTACTATCTAGCTACTGCTAGTAGAACTCCTAGAATAGTTCTCTCCTCTTTATAACTTCTTTTCCTAACCTCTGTTTACGCCTTTAAACAGAAGTTTCTAGTTTTCTAAACCTTTGTTAGTAGAATTATTAGTTTTAGAAACCTTAGCAATTACACTCTAAACCTAGACTTTCTCTAGTCTCTTAGCTAGAGCTAGATTGTATATGCCTACGTAGTAACTCTTCTTTCTACATCTTAGACAGACGTTAGCAGCTCTCTGCTAGTTTATAACTTCCTAAGTCTGCTACTCTGCTTATAGTTAGTTATTAGACTTAATCTTCCTAGAGTAGACCCTAGTAGGTTCCTAGTCTATACTATTTAGGTTTATTCTGCGTGTGTGTTGTCTAAAGGTGCTGTTTGTTAGTGCTTTAGACCTACAGAGGTTAACCTCTACTGCTAAGACCCTAGCTATAAGGCTTTAAAGGTCCTAGTTGTCTAGAATGTCTACTAACACTATCTTGTCCTAGAGGTCTAGTTAGAGTGCAGATATGTACCTAGTCTTAAGGTTCTTTGTGTTGTCCTCTTTAGCAGCGTTATAGGCTAGCTAGATAAACTCTGCATTAAAAGACTTAACACTCTAGTTGCTCTTCTTTATAGTAATAGTTTAGAGTTTCTGCTAAGAGCGCTCCTTAAATAGTAAGTCTTTATACTGCTTGTCTAGGAAGTCCTAGAACTAGGCAGTTGTACCTATTAGGTTACAGTCCTTCTACAATAACTTAACCTGCGTAGCTTATCCTTCTAGCCTATTAAACATATAGGCAACTCCTAGGACAGCCTCCTAGTCCCCTATAGACCTTAGCTTGTCCTTTATCTAAGACTTAAACGTCTAGTACGCTTGTTAGTTGCTACTAAACTTGCCTACGTTAAGTAACTTTATAGTCTTACTTAGTCTGTTGTTAACTATTTATACAGAGGTAGAGGGTGTTGCACTATAGTTTAGCAATCCTATAGATGCAACGTAGGCTTAGACCTAGGCTTTAACTAGCCTTTATATAGTTTTGCCTATATCTTTCTATTGTAGGTTCTAGTTAGAGTCTGTTATAGAGTAGGCCTTATTGTTAGTAATAGCTACTACAGCCTTAGGTAGGGTTGCCTATAATAGGTAGGTAGTTAGGCGTTCTAGTACGTAAGCTAGAAGCTCCTTCTGCTATTCTTTAGGTACTAACGTAGTAGCAAGGTTCTAGAGTTTAGTCCTAACGTCTAATTAATTGTTGTTACTAGTGCACAGCTTAATGCCGTATTCTCCTAGACGCCTAGCAGCGTTATTGTACGTCTTGCTTATTAATCCTTATTTAGTAATTAAATCTAATTGTAAGAAGCTAACCTCTAAGGGAATTTGCTAGTAAAATATAAGATAGATTTAATAGAGGACAACCTCTAGAACGGAGGTTGTAGAGTTTTTATAACTCTGTTTTAGACACGTTAGCTCTGTAGCAGAGCTTTAGTCTATACTAGGAAGCGCAAGCTAGAGTAATGCTAAGGCGGTATACGCCGAGGAGCTAGCACCTAGCCCTAGCCTGTTACACTATATCTGCTTCTCTTGTAGTTTAAGTTAGAGCTTTACTTACTCTTCCTTATAACCTAGAGAAAATAATAGCACTTATTACGCCTTTAAGAAACTAGAACACTCCTACCTTATAATAAACCTACCTGCAGGTAAGGCGTCCTTAAAACTCTAGTAGCTAAACAATTATTATATTTAACAGGTAGCACTACGTAGTATTATAGAGAAATAGGAAATTAGTTAGTGTAGCTATTACAGAGTATAAGTACTTCTTTAGAGCCTTTATAGATAGGGTTTTATATATTTAGTTCTATCTCTTATACGCATTACTAGACTTAGGATTTGCAGGTTTATATACTAGCAGATTTAGTTACTCTAATACCTACTAGGCCTCTATTTGTTATAGTTAAGAGTAATAAGAATAAGCGTGCTAGGGCTCTCTAAGTATATAAACAAGCTTATTCCTAGGTTAGAGGACATAAGGTCTATAGTATAACAACATTCTCTTTCTACCTTATCTATCTATTATACTTATAATCTACTAAGACTACTCTTTATTTAATTAATACTCTTATTACTAGAAATAGGAACAAGAGTATTAAAATATATTACTGTATATAATTCTTACTCTCTTTAAGTGTCTACTCTATTATAACTTTAGTTGTGTACATATTAGCTCTTTAATAGTCTAAGAGCGTAGTTAGTCTTTTACACTTAATAGTCTTATTATACAAGCTTTAGAATTAACTTTACTCTCTCTTACTTTTTAGAGCATAGAGTAAAAGCTGTAGTTACTTATTATAGAACACTGCTACACAGCTACTAGGCAACCTTAGTACCTTCTAACAGTTTAATGCTTATTAGTCCTAGCTAGCTAAAAGCAATAGAGTAGCTTTAGTGTTGTTGTAAGCAGAGGTAGTTCTAGGTAAACTAAGATAATACTTTAGTAATAATAGTTTAGATTTTATATCTGTTAATAAAAAAAGTCTTTCTACTTACTAAGAAATTAAGCTGTGTATTTAATATAAGTGCAACTCTCTTAATAAAAACACATAGTAGTACTAGGCTATGTTCTAACTTCTATGTCTATTATAGGGTATAAGCTTAGCGTAAATAGTTTAGCCTAAAATAAGTCTATTAATTAGACTGCCTTATATATTCTATTTAGGAACTCTAGTTCTATAAACTTCCTAGTTATAGATATTTGCTTACTTTTGTCTTATATCCTATTATAATCCTAATATATGCAATTTATTAGTTAGGAGCAATATTATTCTGTAAACAGCTAGTGCTAGTAAGAAGAAAAGATAATTCTTTAGTAAGAAATAGCTAGTGCTAATAACAAGAGAAGATAATTCTTTAATAAGAAACAGCTAGTGCCTATAGTGTATAGAAATAACACAATATATAGTTTACTAAGAGTATTAGCTTAGTAACTAAGTGCTAGGTTTAGCTAAAAACCTAAGCGTATAGAGGGTAGATTAGGTTTATAAGTAAGAGATTGCAGAATACTAATACGTTAAGTAAACAACACTAGGCTGTAATTAGTAAACGTAAATATAAATATAATTAGCACTATTACTGTAGAAGAAATATTAGTAGTAGGGCTTATAGCAGATATATTATATTGCTATAGCTAGCTATTCTCTATTTATAATAGTTCTATCTTCTCTATTACTCCTAAATCTAATAGTGTAACGTAATTAGATGTCTAAAACCTAAGTAACACTTAGATATATCTAGAGAAGACTAACTTCTACTAAAGAGTCTTCTAGATAGTTATAATATTAGCCTTTATCTTACTAACTTTGCTATTAAGATTCTTACTATAAGAAACAACAGTGTTATACTTAGTTATGTAAAGGTTAATATTAGACTACAGCTAAGTAATCTGCAGCTATATTGTAGCAAACTTAGTACGTAGAAGGCCCTCTTTATTAGCTAGAGCTTTAGTATCTATTAGTAGATAGTTAGGATAGACAAGCTAAACACTAAAACTCTTAAGATTTCTAAGTCCTAGCTACGCAGTATAAGTATTATTAGGTAAGCTAGATAGAATAGGCAGGCAGTGTACTATAGCAGGTAATTTATATAAGAGTACTAGTTTGCCTTAGTAATACTAAGCTATGCAAGAGAGTTTGCATAAATAATAAGCATAGAAAGCAGATATTAGCTTAGCTATGTTATATGTCTAGGCTATCTAGAATATTATTATATTTTTACTTTAGATAACTTAGACCCTTACCTAGACAGAATAATTTAATAGTAGATGCTAAGGTAGAGGAAGGTTGCGCTGCTAACTGTTATAGGCTATATATGTTAGTAGTAAGACTAACTAAGAAAGTGTACTAGTAGCTTACTAGAGCAAGTAGTTTGTTAGATAGATTTAGAGCCTTCTTTTAGTAAGCATAAACATTACAGAAGTATATAAGTTAAATAAGACTATACTAGTAAAGATAGTAGACGTTGCTAAGAATAGTTGTATATAGTATAATTATAGTAGAAGTTACCTTATTAATAGAAGTTACCTAGAGAGTTTAATAATAAACAAGCGCTGTTAGTAGATAGATTAGCTATAGTATAGAGATTATAGTCTTATATTAGAGGGACAGGTTAATATTTTAAGAGCAAAGTTAACTGTAACTAACAGTACTAGCCTAGGTAGAGTATATATTACGTGCCTAGGTTTTGCATAGAGTAGACATGTTTATTACAACATCTATATATACAGACTAGACCCTAACTATATTAGTCTATCTTTCTAGTAAGGTAATAAGTAATAATAAATACTAATAAAATACATAACTATAGTTAAATCCTACTCTAGCAACAGTCTTATTAGCTTTAACTGTACTCCTGTACTAGTATAATATACCTACTCTACTAAACAGATTACTAATATCTAACTTTACTATAGCTAATATAAGGCTACACTATTAAAACCTCCTACTAACTTTGCTGCTACCTATAATATTAAACATAACTAGTATAATATAGGTAATAAAGGAGCTATATAAGAAGAAGCTTTGTCCTATAGAAAGAACAACTATATTTGTCCTTCTTTACCTTTCTCTGTATAAGGGGCATCTATTTATATACCTTAACTAGAAGCTATACTCTACATTTGCTAAGGTCTACTAGCTAAACTATAATATTTAACTAGAGATACAGAAGCTAACTAGCTTCTACACTAAGGATACTAGGTTTAATTCTATATACTAGATTAAAATAGCATAGTCTATTACTTAACTCTAGATAAGGCACAGACTCTTAGAGTACTTTAATAGTAGATAAAGTGTTTAGTAGCTACTATATTAGAGCTAGGTTAGTTATATTTAAAACACTAGGAAGTAACTTAAAAATACTAATAGTACGTACTACTGCTTATTATATATCTAGGCTAACTAATACTCTTAAGTTATTTAATAAATACAGCTGCCTCTGTATACTGCTAGTAGTTAGTTATACAGGTATTATAACTAAGTTAATCTAAACTAAATTATGCTAAACAATACTATATACTACTAGTATAACTACTTCTGCATAGAAAGACTAACTACTAATAGTATAAGGTATATAGAAGAGGCTATACTAATTACTATACCCTCTTCTATAAGAGCTATATCTAGACTAACTTTACTAACGTATACTAATACTATTTACTTAACTATACCTAGCTTTCTAGACACTAGCGTAGACAAGGTTAGCAGTATATATTAAGCTAGTACTAGGATTCTAATATAATAAAACATTACTCTTAATACTAGCTAGCGTATACAGACTAGGGGTAGTAGTACTAGAAATAAAAACATCATGCCTAGGACAAGTAGTCCTAAGCGTTCTTGCTAAACTAGTAATAAGGCTAGAAAGACAGCAAGGAAAAAGCATAAGGGTGTACTAGAATTAGGGCATAGTAGCCCTCTATACTAGGCTACTAAAGTATTATAAGAGCAATTATTGTAGTCTTAAAAGAAGAGTAAATAAAGGCTATAGTATAATCTATTTTAATATAATAAGAATAAGTCTACTATATACAGTTTCTAGTAACAATTTTAAGATAAATACAAGTTTACTATATATAGTTTTAGGTATTAGATTTAGAATAGGTATAAGTTTACTCTATACAGTTTCTAGTAACAATTTTAGAATAAACATAAGTTTACTATATATATTTTCTAGTAATAATTTTAGAATAAATATAAGTTTACTATATATAGTTTTAGTAGTTAGATTTAAAATAGACACAAGTTTACTCTATATAGTTTCTAGTAATAAATTTAGAACAAATATAAGTTTACCTCTTATAGTTTTAGTAGTAATATTTAGAACATATATAAGTTTACTCTATATAGTTTCTAGTAATAATTTTAGAACAAATATAAGTTTAACTCTTACAGTTTTAGTAGTAGAACTTAAGATAAATATAAGTTTACTATATATAGTTTTAGAGGCTAGATTTAGAGCAGACATAAGTTTACTATATATAGTTTTAGAGTTTAATTTTATAAAGAATAAGAGTTTACTATATATACAGTTTTTAGTATTAATTTACAAGAATAAAGAAGGTATACTATTTAAGAATCTAAAGATGCTTTTTAAAGTAGAAGTTATTTTTAAGGTAATAAGAGGTTACTATATATATTAGGTTATAGATTTCTACTAGCCTAAACTAAACCTCTAACTTTTAATTTAAGATAAGGTTAAAAGAAGATAATTCTCTTAAGCAAGACTAAAAGAGGTACACTATTTAAGAATCTAAAGATGCTTTTTAAGGCAGAAGTTGTTTTTAAGGTAATAAGAAGTTACTATATAGTAGATTATATTACAGATTTCTACTAGCCTAAACTAAACCTCTAACTTTTAATTTAAGATAGAGGAAAAGAAAATAATTATCTTAAACTAAGTTTTAATATAATCTGTAAACTGCAGAAATACAGACTAGAAATATAAATTCTTTTACTTTTAATTTTAGATAGAGTAGAAGAAAATAATTATTTTAAACTAAGTTTTAATGTAATCTATAACTTACAGAAACATAGGCTAGAAATATAAATCCTTTAACCTTAGTTTTTAGATAGAGTAGAAGAAAATAATTATCTTAAACTAAGTTTTAATGTAATCTGTAAACTGCAGAGATATAGACTAGAAATATAAACTCTTTAACTTTAGATTTTAGATAGAGCTAAAGAATAGGTAAAGAAGATAGAAGGTTTGTAAATGTAGTATATATATAGTTTACAATATACCTGTAAAATTTTGATTTTACACATTTATTTTGAGTTTTTTTTCTGTTTTTGGGTTTTTTACCTGACCCAACTACCGTAGTGATTGTTGACAAATCTGCATTTGATCACTGGCGGACACCGAGAGGAGAGCGCACGCGTGTATCGACTGCTTATCCTGCGAAACAAATCTTGGGTGAGTGTAATGATGTCAATGCACGGAATAAGTCCGCCTTACTGGTATGTGCCATTGATTACAGCAGTGCCAGATCAAAGCTTTTTACTGTGACCTTCCCACCCAAATCTTTTGTCGCAAAATTGAAAACCCCAAATCGATACCCGGTAAAGAATTCCCAAGTTTTGACCATTCTAAATGGTTCACCCAGCTGAGTGAATGCCTCGCCGTCTGTGCTGTACCAGAACGTAGCTGCTCTTACAGCCGTCGTTCCGGAAAAAGCTGGTGTGATATCAGCTTCGATGCGTAACCATACTTCATTCACCTCAGTAGCGAGCACTGGCCCTGTCGCAGCGACGGTGCCAGTCGAATTGGTTACCCAGTCAGTACCCAGGCTGAGCTCATCGACCATGATGAGCGAGGATGTGTTGCCAGATTTGAAGACTCCTATGTAGGCAGCAACATCTCGGAATAACACTGCACCCGTGCGATCGCCATCTTTAAGCCCACTCACATCGATTCTGAATGTGCCAGCAGATCTGGGTCCAGGTATACGTCGCGTCAACGTATTACGTGCTGTAAACAGATCATCAGTGACAGTAGCCGCCCGCAGTTATTTCGGCCCGAAGTTCAGTCGTGGCACGCTGTGGGAAACTGGTGCCCAATTCACCAGATCGTACGACTTGAGCACTGGTGCGCCTGGCGAAAATGCGAAGGTGGATGAGGAGTAGTAAAAAACATCACCAACGCGGAAGACATCAAGATCTGGGTAGTCTTGCCAGATGACTGGATTCTCAAATGTTTCTGCACATGATCCAAAGGAGCTGGCCGAGATACCAGCCATCAGTAGGCCCAGACCTGTACGTACTGTGAAGAGCATGTTATTTGTTGGTTCTCGGTTTCTCGCAAGTAATTTTGGCGAAGGCTGTTAGAGTATGCATTGAGGCTGCTTGGCCATGAACTTATTCGTCAGCTACGTCGGCACTAATGCCATTCCTGCATGCTAGTCCCCGTGTTTCGAGCCCCGAACTCATATTGGGAAACTGGGGTTGATCGGCATCTTTGTTCGACTCGCCGCAGCTCTTGATTGGTGCAGTGACGCAGCAATTAATCCGGTCACGAGTTGTCGCGAGGGGTAGAGCTCGGCATCTTCACGCATATGACTATGTTCGGTCAGTCACCGAGTCAACTGCGCATGTTCGCCGATGACTGATGATGCGGCAAACCTGATCGCCATCTGCCGGAGCTCGCTTCCCAACCCATCGTTACGCAAACGCAGCATGGACAGCTCGAGTATCACCTGGTCGCTACTCCGATCACTCTACGCCAATCAATCACACACTCTAGTGGGGCGACTTGCGACTGGCTTGGTTCTACTTTGTATACATGGCGCGCGTCCCGAGGAGAAGTCCCTGTGTTAGTCGCTGATGGCGACGTCGCAAAAGGCTATGCGTGTACTCGAAGATTCGAGTCGGGTACCAGCCGAATTTACAGCGGTGGTCTTGATTGAACTAGTCTGCTTGTCGAGCGCCATACTGGTACAAGCTTCGAAGAGTACATCGAAGATAAGATCGCTAAGCCGCTCGGTATCCAGACGTTCGCCTGGCATTTATCGTGCAAGCCACTTGTTGCAGAAAAGCTCATGCGCATGTCCACGCGTAACGATGATGGTACATTGAACGATGGACCAAATCCGTTCTGGCCTGCGCCTGCCAAGGAAGGGGGTGGCGCAGGCGTGTACTCCGATGTACATGACTTTACAAGAGTGTTGGCTTACTTTCTGAAAGACTTACCCGTGCTTCTCAAGGGTCTTCAATTGACGAGATGTTTACCCCACAATTTGAGCCCGACAGTCCAGCTCACCGCGACCTCCAGGCTAACGGCGAGGTTGCTTACCAATGTACACTTGATGGTTCTGAGGACGACGTTATTGCCAATCAAGGGCTTGGTGGGCTCCTAATCGGGAAGGGGGTGAACCGAAAGAATTATCACAGACCAGCAGGCACGTTGTCATGGTCTAGATTGTCAAATCTGGCTTGGGGGTGTCAATCGCGAGCGTGGCCTGGTAACTTTCTTTGCAACACAAGTCTCACCCTGAGCAGACCGCAAGACCTGGGATGTCATCGCCAGGTTTGAAACAGCGGTCTGGAAGAGTCTCGCGGCATAGTGCGATACGGTAGTTGGAGCAAGAAAATTCTTCGAATTTCCCGTATTTCACACGTGTGCTGCAAGTCGAGTGGTTCTGCATGGGCCGAGCTTTGCAAGCAGCGAATACTTGCACCCGACGTAGCTTGTGAACTGCACCAAACCTCCGAAAATTTCATGTACTCATTCATTGCGGAGCGATTGTGAGTGACTATCATCTCTTACTGGTGGAGCTCGACGGACTAGCTGGAAGGGAGTGGGGCGGGTCAACGTGTTCGACATTCAATTGCAAGCCGCGATCGACAGGCCCTTGTCTTCAATAAGCTCGCCTCGGCAAAGCTTATACCCCTTTTACCTGTTGAACATGGTTGCCGAGCAATATACTGAGAAACTAGGCACTATGCTTCGTAATGGTTGCCCATGTCGAGTCCAGCCCAAGCACCTTATCGGTCTTCCGCCGAGTGCACCCCGCAAAAGAGGCCCGCGATTTAGACGGGTTTGCTCACATGCACAGAAGGAGAGTGTTCCTGGATGGTATGGCTTCCGCCAGTACGAGATTAGTCCTCATCACCCCCGCATTCATCACTTCGGACATTCACCGATCTGGAATCTGGGGCCCCGGACTTGAGTCTTAGCGACATTTGCCATCACGAGGGTGCACTACGCCTGGTAGTTTAATGGAGATTTGGCCTTCACGTCGACGCGTAGCCTCTTTTTGGCAAACTAAGATGTACCCATAGATTAATCGAGAGAACTATAAAAGGGGAGACAGTCACTCATTGCTGTACAAAGCAAGCAAGCATTGAACAGACAATTCGAGAACGCAACAGCAAATTTCATCATTGCCACACCAAGTCATGCCTTCACGATCAAGCTACCCACGCCCTAGCGTCCTGGCCCTTGGCCTGGCTGTTACGAGCTCATTCGTAGCAGCTGCACCATGCGACATTTATGCCTCTGGTAACACACCCTGTATTGCTGCACACAGCACTACTCGCGCCATGTACAGTGCCTATACTGGGGCCCTGTACCAGGTTAAGCGTGGTTCTGACAATACAACGATCAACATTGCGCCGAAGTCCGCTGGTGGTGTTGCCAATGCTGCAGCTCAAGATACCTTTTGCTCTGGCACAACTTGTCTCATCACGATCGTCTACGACCAATCTGGCCGCGAGAACCACCTTACGCAGGCTCCACCAGGCGGCTTCAACGGTCCAGAGTCCAATGGTTACGACAATCTCGCTGGCGCGATAGGTGCACCTGTTACACTGAATGGACAGAAGGCGTACGGTGTTTTCGTTTCACCCGGCACAGGCTATCGTAACAACAAAGTCAGCGGTTCTGCCACTGGAGATGCAGCGGAGGGGATGTACGCCGTCCTCGACGGAACCCACTACAATGGCGCTTGCTGCTTCGACTACGGCAACGCTGAAACCAACAACCTCGACACTGGCGACGGCCATATGGAGGCTATCTATTACGGCGATAACACCATCTGGGGTAGTGGCGCTGGCAGCGGTCCTTGGATCATGGCCGACTTGGAGAACGGCTTGTTTTCTGGTCAAGGGGCAAAGCAGAACACCGCGGACCCATCTATCACCTACCGTTTTGTCACTGCTGTTATCAAAGGTGGACCGGGCAAGTGGGCCATCCGCGGTGGTAACGGTGCATCCGGAGCGCTGTCGACTTACTACAGCGGCGCACGCCCAAGCGGCTCTGGCTACAACCCCATGTCTAAGGAAGGTGCCATTATCCTTGGCATTGGCGGCGACAACAGTAACGGTGCTCAAGGTACTTTCTATGAGGGTGTGATGACGACCGGCTACCCGACCGATGCCACTGAGAACTCGGTGCAAGCCAATATCGTAGCCGCCAAGTATGCTACCACTTCCTTGGTCAGTGGCCCAGCATATACTGTTGGTGGCTCTGTGTCGTTCAAGTCTACCACTGCTGGATACACAGACCGCTATCTCGCGCACACTGGAGCCACTGTCAACACACAAGTTGTCTCGTCGTCCAGCACTACCGCACTCAAGCAAGCCGCTAGCTGGACCATCCGTACTGGCCTTGGCAACAGCGGCTGCTACTCGTTTGAATCAAAAGATACTACTGGAAGCTACATCCGACACTACAATTTTGCGCTCCAGGTTGCCGCAAATGACGGCTCCAAGGCTTTCAAGGAGGACGCCACCTTTTGTCCGCAGAGTGGCCTTAGTGGTAGCGGTTCTTCGCTCCTTGCTTGGGGCTATCCTACCCGCTGGATTCGCCATTATCTCAACAGTGGATACGTCGCAAGCAATGGCGGTGTTCATGATTTTGACGCTGCTGGCTCGTTCAACGCTGATGCCACTTGGGCCACCAGCACTGGCCTGGCTTAAGTCTTGACAAGAATCAAGCCATGCTACCATACACATGCAATTGGGCTATGGTATTATTCGCGATGGAAGAGCTAGCGGCAGTTCAACCTGTTGACAGCTGTTGTCAAAGCAAGTTTTTGAAGATTGTAGCTCAGATTTCTTAGCGCCCTGAAGAGCAAATGCGAATGATTATGACCATACTTCTAGCTTCTTCGCTACGATTAATTACTAATGCCTTATCAGCTTAAATGCCTGCTAACTTGAAAAAAAGCGTTTGGGTCGATTCTGAATAACCTATCATCAGTAGTACACTGCATAGGGAGTGATCGCTGATGACGCCCTTCTGTCCTGTTGACTCTTAATAATGACAAGTTGCGAATGTCAAGTCCAAAGCGATCGATGTCAGGGTTGGGAGGTAGTAAGTCTTTACTTTTGATTTGATGCACGGTGGTAAGGGTGCAGCATTCACAAGCGCACAATACAGTCACGTGCTAGTCTAGTCTCAGCGTTCATTGTTTTCCCAGCCGAAGATCTTGCTAATGCACTTCGAATGTCGTGTTCCAGTACCAGAGATCATTGTCTGGACTTTTTAAATAGCTCGGAATGGTGGCACAAGCTAGCGCAGCTTCTTCACAAGTCGGCACCAAACCTAGCGATCTTTGAGACTATTCATCTCAAGGCGGAAGGTAGTAAGCGACACGAATGATCGCCGTACCCACATCTTTCTTCCCCACAGCTCGGGGGTTTCCCCGACATGTGGATTCCCCACATCGGCCGAACATCGACGCCACGAAGAGCACAACACCAAGACTTTCTCTTCGTGTTCTGTTTCCATAGTCTCACGATGACCTCACATAGATTCTTGGCACGCATTCGGCTGTTGAAGATCTTGGGTAATAGTGAATATCTCGTTCTTGTCATTCTTGAATCAGCTTGGCAACAGCCACCGTGATAACTATAAGTATAGCCAGCAGAACACATGTTTTGCATAACCCTCCCATCTAGAAGTTTCAAGACCAGCCGAAATGCGACTTCAAAGCTCACTTTTTTCGCTTGCGGCCACAATGGCAGTCTCGCTTGCTTCTCCACTCACCGCCCGTCAATCGGACCAGAAAGTTGGCTACCTATTTACCAACTTTCCTGTCAATGATGAGCAAGTCTATATGCATTTGTCAGATGGAAACGACGCGCTCTCGTACCGACAACTATCTTACGATGGCACTCCACAGACAGCACGAATTCTAGAAACTACAGTTGGAACTACTGGCGTCCGCGACCATTTCATCATCAATGCGCAAGATAACAGCAAGTACTGGCTTCATGCTACAGATCTAAAGGTCAACGCTCTTGGCGGGGATTTCATCAATGCGACTCGCTTTGGCAGCAGAAGCATAGTCATCTGGGAATCTACGGACCTTGTAACTTGGAGTGAACCCCGACTGTCCGCACCTCTGGCCAACATCTCTGCTGGCAACGTTTGGGCCCCTGAATCGTACTGGGATTCCACTCGCAATGAGTTCGTGGTCATCTTTTCCTCGCGTTACTGGGATCCCTCGGATGTTGAGCGGACAGGTCCTTCACCTCCTAACCAGCTCATGTACGTGACAACAACAGACTTCAACACGTTCTCAGACGAGGAGGTCTACTTCAACCCCGGATATCCTGTCATAGACTGCTCCCTCATCCATGTACCTGAGCAGGGTGAGAACGTCTGGTATCGCTGGGTAAAGAGCGAGGTAGATTACAGAATCTGGCAACAGCGCTCTTCGGATGGGATCTTGGGCACATGGAACAACGTCGGTAATGCGCCTGATGGTACAGGCGTCACCTTCGCAGACCGTTACTCCAACAATGAAGGTCAATTGTGCTTCAGAGACAATAAGGACCCTGGACTGTTCCATCTGTGGATCGACCAAAGCTCGACAGAGACATACATCCCCGCCCAGGCCCGCACCCTTGACGATATGGCTGCATGGCAGCTGTCTGATACAAAAGATTTCACCAAGAACACTAAGCATGGTTGGGTTTATCCGCTCAATCAGCATCAGTATGATACGATCCAGGCCCACTATAAGTTCGTCCAAACAGAGTAGCTTAGATAGCTGCTACACAACTGCAACAGCATACGAAAAACAACTGATCTGCTATAATTCTCTGTTTACAATTTTTTTGAACGGGATAATGTATATCATCACCTCTGTAATCTCTTGACTACTTTCCAATTAATTACAAACATAGCTTCATTGACCATAGTTATTGATTCGGGAGCTGTGCAACCAGCGCATTCTGGACATCACATTCGACAAGCACTCCCTTTGCCAATAGTAAGTGAAATTATCAAGCCTGAGTACAGGTTTAAAGCTAAGCATACTCTATCCATCGGCCTAAAGCAAAGCAACCGTTTGGGTAAAACTAATCCAGATGCGGTCACAGGCTGAGGCAATACCGAACGCGCATCAGTCATTGGAACGAAGACAAAAACGTGAAGCTGCACAGAACAAAAGCGATCGTCATAAAGCGTCAAGACAGAACCCCTGTCGAAAGCAACAGGGGCGAGCTTGTCTTTGAGTTGCAAGGCAGCCAGGTACAGCAACGGGAAATTGAGCGATGGATGAAGTGGCAGTTGTAGAGGAGGGCTTCTTATGTATTCCAGTCCAGCGGCATATAACTTAAGATACAAAGCCGATATACAAAAGAAAACACATAAAATCTTCTGCTAACATGCCAAAGCCACCCCCGCTGCTGTGGGATGCCGTACCGTCTCGGATCAAAACTCCCAAGCACTCGTCTCCATGCGATCCCCAGCGTCGGCTTTATCGCCATGTTTGACAAAATCCGTGGCTCAGATTCCGCAAATGTCCTCCACCGCGCTGTCGATCTCGAGTTCTGTCGAGCTTCGCAGCAGTACATTCTCAGGGTAAAGCCCAGCTCCCCCTGCATATCTCCTAACTCTGAAGCCTAGTTAAACTCTGAAATAAACTGATTAAGAAACGCCGCTTCGATACAGCAAAGACGGACAGGATAATAGCAAAGGAAAATCCCAAGGGCAGAAGTGTGACGACACAGCTCGGCTCTACTACGCCACACTGCCCAAAAAGGTACAGTATGCTGCGTAGCAGCATCTGAGAGCCGAATAGCTACATACTCGTGACAGGAAGTGTCGGTCAGCACTGACCTAGTGCAGAAACTTAGCAAGTTATATCAGCTGAGGGTAATGCCCACTACGCAAGGGTGGTACACGCAGGCAGAGAATGTGACCCGAAGGCTGGTCGACACTCGCAACAATCAGAGCAGTACCAGCAATAACGAGGTCTACGCGGCCAGGGCTCTCAGGAGGGATACAGTAGTTTGCTGAGAAGGATCAGATGTAGCTGCTTATCCGGGTTAACAAAGTATACTTGCATATTAAGATCATCTATATGGGTTTACTAGTGTTCGAGCTTGGACGGGCATCCAACAATATAGATTGCGTGTCACTCATCACATATTAGATGTACTACAGAGCATTGCCTTTTCCCGCTGAACAGTCACTTCACACAAAATAAGTAGATTTAACATTGTTTTGCACACAAACCTCAGGCTGTCCATGCATAAGTAGTAGACAAAAAAAAAGTAAAAAAAGATTTGCTCTGTGCGTACCACAAGCTCTGCACACAGCTTAAATGATGTTAAGAACCAATCTTCCCAAAATCATGTTAATTAAGCCAACGAAACAAGCGACCCGCTGAAATATTAAGCCCAGTACAAGCTCTTCTCAACACTGCCCAAGCTATCTCAGCTCTATTAGATATACATATATGTATACATGTAACACAATTACCGCAACAAGTAGATAGAGAAGATAGAGGAGAGTTAGGAGATAGAAGAAAGAAAGCAGAGAAGGCACGTTATAAGAAACCCAGGCTGATTAATTCCTAACACTACCCCGCGCGCTGACTAGGGGGAGGAGAGAGACTTTTGAAACACTCCTCTATAGAGCCTGTACATGTAGAGCGGCCCGAATAAGTTGTACACGGACGATCAATTGTTTGCCAAGGATCTAATTACCTAAAAAAGCTGCTGCTTCTAATCTAGCGCCGTTAGTTTGTGTATGACCCCATCTACGATATGATCGATATCCAACTAACGCCGGGATAGCGCGGACGAAAGTTGAAGTCATTTAGCACTGTGTGATCAACGACTCCATCGCACACTCAACAACTGTAGGAAGCGTTGAAATGACAATCTGAACCTAACTGTTTACTTTCTCTCGCTTTAGCATCTTAGTATGTGCATCCGCCCTACAAAGACCGTTGCTCTAGCTATGGAATTGTTACGGCCGAGTGGTCAAAAATTGCAACGACAGCAATCTCACTTGCACGTGCTCCACTTACGTCACTCGACTCCGCATGCCGAGTGCTGTACATCGCATGACCTTCGTACAACGTCCTAGACAACAAAATCCACTTCCAAGCCCACAATCCGTAACTAATACAACCTGCGAAATGCGGACGGCAGCTTTTGGTGGCACATAACGCTGTACTCTTTCGATCTATACCCGTCATTGCAAGAATAGGATTGGTCATATCTCTGGGAACTTACTGTTTCCGCACTTCTACTCTGGTCTATTATCATGGCTCTGAGAGCCCTCATCGATCCCCTCACGCGTTTCTCGCTCTTGCGCCTGGCTATAATACCTTTTCTGGGATATATCTTATTCATAGTAAGTCAGGCACCTTAGCTTGCACCTCTTGAGGCTGATTTCTTTACGTAGATAGTAAAGCGTTTATTTCTGAGCCCGTTGAGGCATGTTCCTGGCCCAATCTCGACACGACTCACCGGCTGGGCACTTATCATTGAGGGATTTTTTGGTCGCCGAGTACACGTAAGCAAACAAACACAAACAATAGTTTGCGCTAGATTCTGACAACAGTGAACGAAGGCACTCGATGAGCTACACCGCAAGTATGGTGACATTGTCCGCGTCGGTCCAAACGAGGTATCCGTGGCAGACTGGCGGCAGCTTCGGAAGATCTACACGAATCCGAAGAGTATTGTGAAGCACTCTGCATTCTATGACAACGGTACTTTTGTGGGAAAACACAATCTCTTCCAGATGAGGTATGAGCGATTGTAATGTCATGGAAATCATACTGACTATACGGCAGCAACCCTGCGGAGCACGCAGGTCGCAGGAAATTAAGCAACCCGCCCTATTCTCTACGGTCTGCCGAAGGCCTCGTTCCCTTGATTCGGCAAAAGGCAGAAGATTTGGCCCGCCGTTTGGTCACTGAAGCCAATGCTGCCGAAACGAACACTGCAGACGCTTACAAGCTGTGCGGTCTGTTTAGCCTCGAGACAATCTGCAAAGCCTCCTTCGCCAAAGACTTTGAAGGACCGAACGCCTTGGGCGACTCACTAAAGCTGCTGCACGCGATGGAAGGCACTTCACCTATCTTCATATTTGACGGCGTTTTCCCTTTTCTGCGGTACGGTGGTATCGGTCTCAGGATACCAGGCGCCGTTGGCGATGCTTATCGCAATCATAAGCACTGGGAAGTGCAATCCAGGATTATGGTAGACCACTTTCTGGAGAAGTCGTCATCCGATGCGAAGTACCTGCTTTCGCCTATCGCAAATGACATAGATAGCTTCCTCGGACGCCGATTAAATCACGAGGAGCTTGTTGAAGAGGCCATGGGTAACATGTTTGCAGGGAGCGGAACCACCTCGTCGACCTTGACCTATCTTTTATATGCCCTTTCACTTCCCGAGAACGGGCACATCCAAGAGAGGCTGTACACCGAGATAAGCCAGATATCTCCAGAAGACACCACTGTCCTTCGTGAGAATACATATCTTAAGGCGGTCATCAAGGAGACATTTCGACGGTACCCTACCATAGTATTGACGGTGCCCCGAGTCCTCCTAGAGCCTCTACCGATAGGCGAGTATGTCATTCCGAAGGGTACTGTCATCGGCATGCAGAATTGGATCCATCACAGAAACCCCAAAGTTTTCTACAATCCGGACGAATTCATTCCCGAGCGTTGGCTTGACAGTTCCGAAGAGATGAACGCATCCCTCACCCCTTTTAGCATTGGTCGCCGGAATTGTATCGGACAGAATCTGGCTTGGGAGGAGTTGTACGCTGCAGTTGAGATCCTAGTACGTAGGCTGAAGTTTCGCCTTGGTGCGGAGATGCAGCCTTGGGAAATGGAGATTGAAGACCGGTTCACTGCCGCCCCAAGAGGCCATAGGTTAATGCTTGAAGTTAGCAGGAGGTAAGATCTTCGCTCAATCTTTTATTACCTGTCTTAGATTAAATAGAACACATTTAAATTATTATAGCGTACCTTATAAGCAAAAAGATCGCTAAGCAAATAGAATACTTTTACGAAGCTTCTACTAAACTACTCTTTCTGTACTAATAGCGTCTTAATAACACTATATAGACGCCTTAAAGAATGCTTAGATACAGCTTATACTCTAGACTCTTAAATTAAACGTAACTCTCTTGTAGTAAGATGCTACTACTACTATATATAAGGTTAGATAGTAACTAAGTAGAATATATATATAATAACCTTTATATACTAATTTTATAGTTAACTTATAAATACCTTATAACTATAATAAAGAGATAGTAATAATTTAATATATTATTAAGCTAAATATATAGAAATATGCTTTTAAGCCTTTAAATATAGCTTCTATAATAAATTCCTTATATACTAAGTATAATAATAATATAATCTAAGTTAACCTCTATGTAGATATTTTAAGTTTAGCTTTATTTATTAGATTTTCTAGTTTCTTAATTTTAAGCCTTTTTTATAATAGGTTTTATACTTAAAACAAATTATAACAGGCTAGGCCTAGATGCTAGCTTCTTAGCGTATACTGCTTTAGCCTTACTTAAGCTTATAGGCCTAATAAGTACTAAAGCCTTACTATAAAGCTAATACCTCTAAAATAAAGTTATAAAAACTCTATAATCTTTACTTTAGAAGTTATTCTATAATATCCTATAATAGAATTATTTAGTATTATAGTATTCTAAAGCTATTCTTAGTTAGTATTAGTCTTACTCTTAGCAGAGCTGTGTAAAACTAGCGCTGCCTACTATCTTCTAAAGAGATAAGTGTTATTCTAATTATAAAATAAACCTACTACTATCTCTCTACTATCTATTTCTAGTGTAAAGTAAGTAATAGAGCTCTTTTATTAGTGTAGGTGTGCTCATTCTCTATTATAAAATATTTAATACTGCCTATAATAATCTATAGAATATAGTAAAGGTTAATATTATTAAGAGAATTAGTTTTACTTAGTAAGAGTAAGACTAGAATCTCTTATCCTAATAGACTTTTAGGTCTAAGATAGAGTTAAGTAGTGTTATCTTTTTAAAAAAGCATTCTTGCTGTAGTATCTAGGTAGTTTACCCTAGTAGAGGTAAAGTCTAATATTATTAATTTAGTAGACTAGTTTTAAAAGAAAATATTTAGAACGTAAAGTACTAGTAAGAAGAAGATAGTAACTGTAGTAATAAGAAAGAGGTATATACTACTAAGAAGAGAATAAAGAAAAAGGATTTTACGTTAAGATCTCTAAAGTACTATCTTAACAGCCTATTAAAAATACTAATTTACTACTACATTATCTACAGCTTCTAAGAATTCTAGTAGTAGTTAGTCTTATATTAAACTATTAAGCTGTACTTTAATAGTTCTTATAGACTATATCTGCTAAGGTCTATTACTATATCTATCTATAATTTAAAATTAATAATATATGCCTTTTATCTGTTCTCAAATCTCTAGATTAAAGCCTATTTTTTGCTTACTATTCTTCTTACTGTTCTTCTTATAGGAATGCTGTTATTAATAGTAAGAGACTAGATAAAGAAAAGCGTATTCTTAACTTAGTCATATATCTTAATTCTTTATTAAAAGCATGCTATAAGAGTTGTGTTCGTCTTTAAATACTTCTTAGGCTAAGGATACTAGAAGTTAGGTTATATATTAGTTGCTATTTATAAGAGAAGATTATATTTAATATAAACTATAGAGTAAAGTTTATTGTTAGTTATTATTAATACGCTTATTATCCTGTTAAGTCTATTTTGTTACGTGCTATCTTAGCTACTCCTATTAAGCTAAATAAACTTTCAGAATATAAGCCTATCCTACTCTACTACAGTAAGTTCCTATTTAGTATAAATTAAGATATCTAGTAGTATTTTAGTAGGAATAATCTTATTTACTTGCCTACTTTAGATAATCTGTTATTCTTTTATAAATAGTATTAGCTATAGATTTATTACTATAGAGATCTAATTATATATAGCCTAGCCTACTAGTGCTAATATTGTATAACGTATTTTACTATATAACAAGCTATACTAGATTATACACTATAGAAGAATGTTAAAGAATGTATAATAAGTATAACTTTTATCTATGCCTATTAATACTTTTACTATACAACGTACACGTATAGGTAGGTATAGACTAAGCAAATAATAGTTATATTAATTTAGCAATCTATAGCTAATTTAATAGCTAAAATTAGTACTAGCTTAATTGTTAGTCTATATAACTTAACTGTAACTGCAGTCTACAGACTATACAGCTTTATATTAATTTTAATCTAGATTAAAATATTATACTCTTGTTTACCACTGTAGTTAAAGAGAAATACTTATAATATAAACATAGAGATAAGCGTAAGGTATAAAAAGTAAGAAGAGAATTGTTATCTAAAAGGTACTTAACTCTAGTAAGTTATAACTTACTAAGATAAACATTTTTCTTAGTAAATATCCTTTCTCTTCTTATACTGCTGAATATAGCCTACCTACTATAAGTGTGTAGCTGTCTCTGCTTTCTTAGAGCACTGCTTCTTACAGTTTTTAATCTATTATATGTATAGAGGGAATATTAGTACATATTAAATCATATAGAAAGCTTACGTGTAATAGTAACTCTACTTGCACGTTCCGAAGTTCTTCTGGCTATTGGAGGGTTAGTAGGAATTACAGTAAGTTAGAGATGAGAAATACGTACCACCCGGTCTTACAATGACCGTCTGTAGTTCCACAGAAACCACCGCTGGAACAACATTGTCCGTTGAAAGGACCGCCGGCACAAGTGAATCCCTTTGATGAGCCGCACGCACCATCGAGTGTGGGAATGTTGCTAGTGGTACACGCGCTTGAATATGACTTTTGGCTGTGTGGATGTTAGGATCAATAGCACAATATTTATGCGCAGAGAGGGACAGAAGTGAACATACCATCCCTGTGCACAGTGATTGACTGTGTTTCCACAATATCCAGTTGAACTGCAACAAGTTCCGAAGCCTGATCCCTTACATTGGTACTTGTTAGCACCGCCACATGTCCCGTCAGGAGACAGGCTGAGGTTTGTGCAAGCGCCAAAGGAAGCCTGGCAGCCCGCTTGACAGTGATCCGTAGTGGAGCCGCAGAAACCTGAAGAGCTACAGCAGTCGCCAAACGTCGAGCCTTTACAGATGAATTTGTTGGTGCCACCGCAGAATCCGTCAGGGCTGATGCTGCCTGGTGTGGGAGTCGATGAGGGACGAATGACTGTTGAACTAGCGCTTGACGGAACGTCTGCTGAAGGAGGAGGAGGAATAGTAATCGTGCAGTTGCCAGTTTGGCATCTTCCTACTCCACAGAAACTCTCACCAGTGCCGCACTTTCCCGTGATGTCGCAGCACGCGCCCCATTTGCCGCCGCATAACAGGTTGTTATTCTGCATGCCGCACTTCCCGTCCATGCTGTATTGGTCGGGAAAGCCTTCGCAGGCTCCTGAGAAGCATGTTCCAGCTTGGCAATCTTCTCTGCAAGCAATGTTAGTATTACTTTTTGAGAAAAGAGGTACTATTGCATCCTTACATCTGGTCGCCGCATTTCCAGGTCTCTCCATTGCAGCATTGTTTGTCTAGTCCAAGACATGTGGTATTGTTATGTTGAGGACCGCAAAGGCCATCTTCAGCGACAGGAAGTTGTAGCCCTAATTCATTGTTAGTATCAATTCGATGCTGGATCTGAAAGTAGAGCCTTACAGCCAGCGACACAGTAGTTGGTGTTGGGCTTAATTGTAGCGCACTCCTTGTCAACAGATGGATTCAACTCAAAGAATTTTTCGAGAGTGATGGAGTACTTGAGCGCCAACTCGGTACAGGTATAATAGTTCACAGTTGCTAACGTCGTCGTCTCGTATCTGCAAACAATGTCGCCTGGTGCGCCATTCACACCATGTGTGAAGAGGGCGAAGGCGATGGAGAGAGATGTTAACTGTGCAAACATAATTGCGAAGGTAGTAGAGTGAAGCAACAAGGTTCCTTGATGGAACTTTCAGCTTCGATTTTGCAATGGATCAAGCGGGTATGTCCCATTGTTAACAAATTCGATTATATCTACTTGGCGGCCTTAAAATCCCTTGCATGCAACAGAGATTATCTCGCGACGAAGTCCAGACCCGTTTTCGGATCGTTTGCGGTACCGCCGCACGTGCGCCGTGCCCTTGTATAAGTTTACCTGCATAGCACGCGATGAGGCTTAGCTAATGGCTTACACTACGGTAGCCAGGTCAGGTTTTTTACCTAAAATTGTTTAAAAAAACAGATTTTATGTGTTTATTAGTAGATTTCTGTATTTTTTTAGTAAAGAGGAGATAACAGGGGAAGAATAGGCCTAACAAGGTAACTAGGAGCTATCTATCTATATAATTTCCTCTTCTCTCCTTCTCTCCTTCTCTCCTTCTCTCCTTCTCTCCTTCTCTCCTTCTCTCCTTCCCTCCTTCTCTCCTTCTCTCCTTCTCTCCTTCCCTCCTTCTCTCCTTCCCTCCTTCTCTCCTTCTTCTCTTTCTCTCCTTTCCTTTTATTAGAAGAGGATATAATGGCTAAGCCCCTTCTTTACTTCTAGAAAATCTACTAATTTATAAAGGCAGAAAGAAAGAGAGGAAGAGGAGAAGGAGAAGAAAAGAGGGGTAAGTGCTTAGAGCTACAGATGTTAGGATATAGAGAGAGAAAGAGTAGAGAGAGTCTTAGAGCTTAGCGTAAGCAGATAGATTAGCTAATAATAAAGTAGTAAACATATTATGTATTTTAAATACCTATATATTTAGTAAATTTTTTACCTACATTTTTTGTGTATAAGCCTATCTAAAATCTAGGAAAAAAATCTGATTTGTGTAGGTTTAAAAAACCTAACCTGCTTACTGTAGTGTTAGCAGAGCCTAGCGAGTTGCTTAGCAAGCATTAGATGTAATTTCCCGTAAAAAAACTCAAGCTAGGAGCGGGTAATAGCAGGAACAATGCTATATCACTCCCTACTATTAGTGTGCGAAAGGAACAAGTTTCTACAGCATTTAGCCAGTTGATTAGCGGAGCCAAGCTAATTGCTTGGCGAGTCTTGGAAGTGATATATTAGGCAGGTAGCTCTACCTGTGATAGATCCTTCCACCAAAACACTCACCCGTCTACGGCGCTAAAACGCGAATTTGGCTCTGGCAGAACTCCCAACTCTCCATACGCCGAGGCACAAATCACCCACACCATGACACCTGACTTGAAAGACAAGGGGTCCAGCATTCGTATGGACCTCCTATATCGACTTCGTTGGAATTTGCGGGCCGACTTGCATGATGTCGAGATTACAGTGGGGGCCAGCAACGAAGAGAAGCTCGTCATACTTTTCGACCATTCTTCCGCGGATGAGAGCCTCGCGGTGCCCGGTCTAAGCAGTCTTGAAGTGGCCAGCGCGGAATGTCTCGATAAACGTGGAAACTCTTATGACGATGACGAAGGTAGCCCGAATCCGGAAAGCTATCGGCCCCCTCCCTCACTTCTCATCGAAAATGAAGATGGGAGAGCAATTACCCTGAGACAATTTGTTACAGAAGTGCACGCATACATGAACGAGAACATTGCCGAGATCAAGAAAGCTCTGCGTGGGCAATACACATCATCTGTAGACGGCATGATCTTTTTTCGGCGTGTCTGGGCGGTGGGATCTGATGATGGCAAGATCAGACTTTCTGTTTCGTTGGTACCTGAAATGGAACGCACTAAGATGGAAAATCTTTGGGCAGCTCATTTGCAACAAGCTCGCATGCATGCCAAACAACGGGGCCGTCAATAGTGACTGAATAGGCCTCAGCGAGATGGCATATTCTGAGCACTAGGCTGCCCGAATTTGACTCGGGACACGGCTGATAAATCCATAGCCTGGAGCGTCAGATAACCCGTACTCGCGCGAGATGATACATTCTTGCAAGGCTTGGGTCTGGACGCGGAACTGGTAAATTTACCTGTGCTTTGGGTATAATTCTTTTCTGCAGACCACAGGTCAATTCGCTGGTGTGTTTACAGACAATGTATATAATGTCAACTCATCACATATGTTGTAATATATGCCACCTTCATTCGCGATGATACGGCTTCTTTTTTGCCTTGCTTTCGCCAGCTTCGTTAAGGCCCAATACAATCAGCGATGGACGTGGGTGAATGTTCTACAATCAAATGGGAACTGGGTGCCCCAAGCGCATTGGAAACGCGACAATGACCCAAACACGCCCCACAGACAGGTGCTATTTCCTTCTGGTGTAATTGAGTTGGAGTGAGTAGACTTATGTCGTTTCGTTATTTGTAGAGAGGGTACTGATACTCTTCTAGGTACAACTGCAGAAAGATGCCCGCCATTTGTCAGAACATTCAAAATTGGCATAACAATGCAGCATTATCCTCGTGGCACACACAAAGTTTGTGGGCCGGCTGGTTCACATACGACTTGGGGGCCTCCGAATCAAGGGAAAACCGTGGCAATCAACGCAGATCAAGAATGTGTCCGAGTACTTGGAAGGGCACCATCCTCAACCCCAGATGTCCAGAGCCCAACCAGCCACGAGTTGTGCCACCGCTGTATAATCTGGCCGGCATTGGAGTCACAGCCATAGTTCCCCAGCCAATCCCTGGCGAGACTGATCTCCGTCAGATCATCGCAGATGGAAAGGATAACCCGGTTCCATTCGTTGGTCAGTTACAATCCTCGGGTCGTAAGTACACATGTGATGAGTTCCCACCAGCATCCTGGATCGAAGGCGGCGTTGGTCTTGCAGGATCTGGCCTTGCAGGCACAACATATTGCGCCCCCTGGGCTTTCAAATGCGACGATGACACTGGCGCGCTGACCAAGCATATAGTTACGATCTTCACGGTCCATGGGACACAGATGTCAAGACGCTAGGGTCAAGGGTGCACCCCCAGACTGACATCACTGAGATTGAGAAGAACCTCAAGCCTTTGTGGTTCGACAATGTTGATCCCAGGAAAATTGTCATGGGCCTCGCGTACTATGGCCGTACATACACATTAGCTGATCCGAGTTGTGGCAAGATGGGCTGCAGTTTCGTACCTGATAAAGGTGGTGCAGGTGGCTCTTGCACAAACTTCCCTGGTATCCTCTCCAACCGCGAGATTAAGAGAATTATCAAGGACGAAGGGATCAAGCCTTATCTCAACGAAACAGCCATGGTCAAGTACTTCACCTACGGAGGTAACAGCTGGGTAGGCTACGACGATGCGGATACTTACGCTATGAAAGAAGCGTTTGCGAACTCGTACTGTCTTGGCGGCATCATGATCTGGTCGATTGACTTCGATGACGAGACAGGTGTGGGCTTAGGAGACGCGAACAACTACAAATCGCCAGAATCTGCGACCATAATCCCTCCCTATGGCGCATACCACAGTTCCTAGCGGACAGACATTCACCCTCAACTCTGGAGCAGCCACGGACATTCCCCGTCTGGATAATGGTGGAAACCAGAACTCGCCTCAAGGCCCCGGTGCTGGAAAATGCGAGCAGTGCAGTTTCTTCCGACTTATCACTTCTACATGCTGCGGCACAGGCGGATCAGTTGGGAACCCAGTCTTGATACCTGCGAACGTGGCCACCCCAATGGACATCCCTCTGCCAGCAGATTTTACTCCTCCCCAGTCGTTTAAGGATTCTGACGGAAACACTATCCCTGCAAATCAGCCACTGCTAAAAGAGACTATTATACCTAAGGGAACTGTATTTGCCCAAACTTTTTTCATTGGACCTGGAGGATCTCTACGCGAAGGCGAAGGCGAGGACCAAAGCTCGAATTCATCCAACCTGGTGTGGTTATCTCTTGAGATCTGGAAGGAGCCCAACCCACAGGTACAGTGCTTCTTCCCTTGCACGTTCGTTCTCCCGCCTTACACCTCTTTCACCACCACTGTTGATTATCCGCGCATCACTGTGATGGAGAGTGGAAAGATCAAGACAACCCCAACTTTTCCCCCCTTGACCGTCAGTTCGTGGGCACCAACGACGATTGTGGTGGATGGAAGGAAGGGCTGCACCGAGACTGGCGCTGCATCGTGCACTAATAAAGACAGCAATGTTCAAACTTCGACCGTTCAAATCAGCTCGACTACTTCTTGGCCTTATGTCACCTACACTTCATCAGGCGTACGACGCACGACTCGGCCAGAAGGAGTTTCGACCAACGGTCCTGATCCTCAGAACAGCAACACACCAGGTAGGGGCAGTAACAACGGCGTAGGTGGTAGTGGCAGCGGCGGTTGCCCGCTCCCATGGCCTCTCGTATGCCCACCACCGCCGCCTAAGATTCCCATTCCCCACCTTACAATCAACAATGGACCCCCCAAGCCTACCACCGCCCCCTGCGCCTAGCCGACGCTGGCCTGCTCGCCAACCGGGCCACCGCCAGGCCCAGGTCCGACATCTGGCGGCAGCGGCTCCGGATTGCCGCCCGCTGGCAACGTCAAGAACGACCCAGAAGAAGAAGATGAGGAAGAGGAAGAAGAGGCATGTGCCATCCGACCGCGAGTCACGACCACCACCGTGACCCCGGCCCCGGGAACCGTCACGATAACGACCATAAAGACCGTCACCGCGTCGCTCAAGCCCTCTACTACAACGACCACCACGACAGTGCAGCCACCTGCTAAGACACCAGACTTCAACAAAGACAAGAAGCACTGCTACGACGGCTTGGGCCAGTGGACACGTCGTGCGCGCATGGTCGACAGCGCCGACAAGATGTGCGAACTCAATCTCAAAGGCACGACGCTGACGGAGAAGTGGAACCCTGGAGAGCAGAAGCTCAGTTACTCGAAGATCGATTCTGAGATCATGCAAGTGGAGATTATTGCGTTTGTGGAAGTCGTGCCCGGCTCAGGCTGTGAGTGGAAGGTGGACGTGGAGCAATGCAAGACGCAGTTCAGGAAGATCATCGATAAGTGTGATGAGGATGGCGAGAATCGGAAGCAGGGGGGTACGCTGTCAGGAGATTGTCTGAACTGGAGATTGGATCCGAATCGTGATTATTCGTGATTGGCTTGCTAAAGGATTTTTTCTTCTTTTTGTCTCTATACTCTCGATGGTCTGCTGTAGGTAGAGACCGTCTGCACAGTAGGCAGTTAACGCTTTTAAAGTGCGAGGAAGAAAATATACGTTAAAGAGTTACCGTCCTTAAAAAGCCACTCTTGCTCGTTTCTTAAAGGCATATATAGTTTCTTTAATTAACTAACGTAAGTAACAAACAGGTAGTCTTAAAATAGTTATATAGCGTTTGTTACTATATATACTCTACTTTACCGTAGTAGCATCTATTTATAAGCTGTGCTTTTTACTTTATTTCTAGACTCTTTATAATAGTATTGCCTTATAGTAGGTATACTAAGCGTAAATAATAAAATTAAGTAACTTCCTAAGCTGTAAGAAGTGCTAATATAATTATTAGCATAGTAGCTATTAACCTACTAAAGGTTTATATAAGAGCCTAGCTCTATAGTAATATCTACTTAACTAACTAACTATAATATAACTTAAAAGGTAGAGTTTCCTAGAAAACGTCTACAGCAGCTATAAGCAGCATAGCTATAGATATTTTAGATATAACTAGTCTTAGTCTAGTGCACGTTAGTATCTTAGTAGATACTAGAATATAGGTTCTGCTCTTATATCTATAGCTAGTATTATAGCTACTAGTAACTATTTTAAGAAGCTTACACCTCTTAGTTTTACTTTCTAGCATTTTAAGAGTAATTATCTTCTTAGTACTATATCAATTACCTATATAGACATATATAGCAGCTTATTTAGCTACTTTTTATTAGTGTTAGAGCAAGTATTTATATATAGATAATTTAATCTATAGAACCTATAATAGTACTAGTTAATTACTCTAGTCTAAATATCTTACCTAACTATCTTTATATTATTTAAAGATTAACCTCTTATTATAAAATAAATACACATATATACTAGCTAGAATTAGTAGGTAGAATATAGTTATATTTTGCCTCTATTTTAGCTGTAATAGTTATAAGCCTAGGACGCTAAAACTACGCTAGTAGAAGCAATATAGATTCTAAGTTAAGTAGGTAACTAGAGCTAAGATTAGCTAGAATAAGAAAAAAGTCTTTATCTAAGCTGTGCTGTAGCTATACTAGGCTAGTTAGAGTGTTCGATCTGTTACTAAAGAAAAGTCTATAGAACTCCTAGTTAAGATAACTTTATAAGCACTTAGCTATTACGCGTATCTGTAATAATTTCTACCTTCTACCTAGTACTTATATAAGGTAAGAAGGTATATTACAGAATAAATACGCTTATATACTAGCTAGAATTAGTAGGTAGAGTATAGTTATATCTTGCCTCTATTTTAGCTACAACAGCCTTAATAATAAAATAGGTAAATAGTTCTATTAATACTAGTATTACGTTAGTATATTAATTTATACTATTTAGAAGGTACTTTATAGTATTATATTACAGTACTAGCTTATTTATATAAATAGTTATACAAGAGTCTAGCCCTATCTAGCTTAAAGAGAAGCTAAAGGGTTTAGGGCGTTAGGCTAGCCTCTTATATAGCTTAGTCTTCTAAGCTAGTATATTAATTATCTATCTAGACAACTAGTTAATCTAGTTGTCTTATATCTGCTTTCTTAGTAAAATAGTTAAGAAATAGATATCTTTTACTAGGCCTTGCCTAGACCGTTACATTATAACTAGATTACTAAGGGTCTAGGGTTTAAATCTTCTTAGAAGCACTTCTTAACTCTAGCTCTAAAAGACGCCTTCTTTTAGGCAGATGTGTTAATATATTTACCTATTAATCTCTCTACTCCGTAAGCTAAAAAGAAGAGAGCAAGATAGAAGAGAAGAGAGGTAATATAAGAGTCTAGCTCTATTTAGCTTAAAGAGAAGCTAAAGGGTTTAAGGCGTTAGGCTAGCCTCTTATATAGCTTAGTCTTCTAAGCTAGTATATTAATTATCTATCTAGACAACTAGTTAATGTAGTTGTCTTATATCTACTTCTTAAGCAAAATAGTTAAGAAATAGATATCTTTTACTAGGCCTTGCCTAGACTATTATAAGTTAGCGTGTATATTAAATAAGACAAGAGTATAGCCTATACTTTTAGCACGTAGAAAATATCTATTACTTAATCTAGGTATAATTATAGTTGTAGAGCTTAATAGTATAATTTCTTACTACTAGCACTCTGTAATGTTTAGCCTAGAAAAGAAGTTTTACTGTATATTTCTTACTTACTAATTAGTGTAAAAAGCGCGTTAGTATAAAAGCTATATATAGTCTTCTTTTACTACAGCTACTATATAGTGTATAAACAATGTCTAAGGTCTCTTTACAGATATTACTTATTATTTCTAAGTTGTATTATAGCTAGTACTACGTAGAACAGGCTCTAAAAGGTAGGTGTTGTTTTCTTTAAAAGCCTACTCTACTTCTATAGAATAATACAAAATCTCTTCTACTATATAGCTAACAACTACTATACTTTTACTCCTGTCTAAAGCTAGTTAGCAGAGCTAAGAAAGAACTCTGCTCTTTATAATTATATATAGAGTAAATAGGCTATAGAAGTAAAGAGACATTTATATAGTTAGTATACATCTCTTAATAACAATTATATTAACTGCTAAACTAACTTATATAGCTATAGTAAAACAAGCTACCTACTTTAAATAAATACTAGAAGTAGTAAGAAAGTAGAGAAACTATACTAGATAGTATTAAAGCTAGGTATACAACTCTCTAGCAGTAAATCTAACTATTCTAGTAAGGTTAAGTTTTTTTTTTTTACTAAGTATATGTAACAGGCTAGGCCTAGGTACTAGCTTCTTAGCGTACACTGCCTTAGCACTACTCTAGCACGCGCTTTCTAGTATAGACTAGAGCCCTGCTACAGAGCTAATATAGACTAGAGCCCTGCTACAGAGCTAATATGTCTGTAATAGAGTTATAAAAACTCTGCAACCTCTGTCCTAGAGGTTGTTCTCTATTACATCTATTATGTATTTTACTAGCAAATTCTCTTAGAGGTTAGCTTCTTACAGTATAATCTTATATAATACCTATAAGTTCTGTATTAAGGTTTTAAAATTGTGAGTAAGTAGGTATAGCTTACTTAAATAATAAGAACCTACTATAATACTCTATTAGAATAAGTCTATAGCTAGCTAAGCCTCTTTTTAAAACATAAGAATTTTAGTTACCTAGCATAGTTATAAGTGTAGTTATTTTTCTAAGTATAGGTGTAGTTATAGTTATACTATAGTTCCTAACAGCTATATAACGTTATAAGCTTAGTCTGCTTAAAATTCTAGTTCTAGTATTACTGTTAGTAGTATAAACAACTAAGTTGCTTATTATATCTAGATATATAGTATAAGTTCTATATATATATAGTATAAGTTCTATATATATATAGTATAAGTTCTATATATATATAGTATAAGTTCTATATATATATAAAAAAGCTTATATATATATAAGCTACCTCTATATATAGCTAGGCTACTAGCTCTATATATATATAGACTGCTTACTCTTTCTAAGTAAGATCTGTTTAGTCTTTATTTAGTTTAATTATCTATATTGTATATATCTATACTATCTTCTTTATATTTAAGAGTTATTATTTATAGCTTAGCTATTACTTCTATATATAAGTCTAGTTTTAAATCTAGTTCTAGAACTATTAGCTAAATAATGCTCTATAGCCTGTATAGGCTCTACTAGTATATTAGAGACATAACTATCTACTATTTAATCTTACTTGTTAGAAAAACATCTTAATATAAGAAGAAGGCTACTAATATATTAGAATCTTTTTATATATTTACACAGCTTAACTATATTAAAAGTAGCACTTATATCTACTTAAAAATTAGATATATTACTTCTCTACTAGTAGGAGCTTTCTACCTTAGGTATGCTAACTCTTAGAAATACCTTAGAGCAACTATAGTTACTCCTTAGAGCCTACACACACTTATATATTTTTCTAAATCCTTAGAGGCTTTACTTCTAAGAATTTATCTCTTATCTTATCTAATACTATACGTTTTTATTCTAGCTTTCTTACCTACTTATAGTGCTCTTATAATTTACATCCTTTATACTCTCTCTTAGAAGAAACAGTAAAGAGATTTCTATATTTTTCTATACCTATTATAATAGTTAGAAATTAATATTGCTAATACGCTGCTAGTAATAGTACTACACTAGGCTTATAACAGCCTAGCCCTAGTAGCAACCTAATAGATACCTATAGGTATACTATACATAATGTAGTAGTAAACCTATTACTACTAGGTATACTCTAGGCTAATACAATGCCTAGTATATCTAATAACTAAGCGTTAGGTCCTACTAAATTAGGAGATAAACAGGCTTATAGCCCTACTAGTCTTCTAACAGATATACTATCCTATCTTAGTTAGATAAACCTAGTAACTAGTTTAAATACAGACCTATCTAATATAAGGGCGCGTAGAGAACACTAAATCGCGGTAAGATAGGCTTAGCGTTAGGGTTTGCCCCTTTTTAAGCGAAACGGTTTAGTAATCCTATGTGTTACCCTAACACTACTAAATCGCAATTATTTTGCGCTTAGATTAAGAAACGTTTTATACAAACTTAATTCTTACGTACTCTACGCAGCAACACTAAAAGTTTAGTTAGTAAGTTTAGCAAAACATAGTGCTGTTAGGGTTAGGGTTAGGGTTAGGGTTAGGGTTAGGGTTAAGGGTTAGGGTTAGGGTTAGGGTTAGGGTTAGGGTTAGGGTTAGGGTTAGGGTTAG